>JAAMPD010001562.1:0-22911 GCA_025266255.1 Trissolcus basalis | reverse complement strand
GAATATATTAATATCGAAATTAATAGTTTGTTTGTTTAGGTGGAACACAACGCTATTCATTAACATTTAATGAAATAATTAATGGCTCCAATAAAGGATAGGAAATTACCATTTGGTATAACAAATAATATTGCGAGTTGTGTTCAGAATATTCAATGTGCTCTGTCGGTATAATCTTTACGTAAGCTTTCGAGCCAATATTAAAAAGATACTTCGGGAAGACGTTTCAATGTTAATAGCCCCACTCGATTTGACATCAAGTAGCAATACCAGTTGTAGGGTATTTACTCGTATCTTGATTGTGACTATTACCTCCGTACACTTCGCACACGAGTTCCAAGTCGGCGCCCTCGGGATATGCTTCCAAATGTTTGCTGACTTGGCGCTTTTTCGCATCGTAAATCTTCGGCATCGATGGTGGTACTGAAAAGTTTCAAACTGAGCGTGAATTTTTTATTATGCAGGAATTGTTTGCCTGTTCATCAATGTATGTACGTACTCTAATTTTTATCGTGTATGTTCTACGAAAAAGGGGGAAAAATATATGCCTTTATCGCGTGTTCGCCTAGAGAAATCAAATTTTCAAAAGCAAAACCTCAATATCGCTTAGTAAATTATTCATCATTGTTTTTTCGATTGGATTTTTCGGCCATTTACTCGTTCCATTTAATTCTATCAATTTGCTGAGAAATGCACCCAACTGATATTTTATGCGGCTAAAAATATTTCTTGAATGAAAAATAGCAAACTGGCACGAGCAACAAGCAAATTCATTGGTCATTTTCAAATCTGTTTGCCAGTGTCGTTCTTTTTTTCGACATTCTACTTTCAGGACACTTTCAAAATTGCTTCCTAGAGTGTCCGTAATATATTCCGGTCTCCCTTCCTCTTTCTTCTTTCCTCGTAATCAGTTTCTATTCACTGCAAAAAATAATGTTTCAAATAAGACGTTCTCTTAGTCGCTTTTTTGAGCATTCAGTGTGTGTACTTGGACTATTTTGCTGTGTTCTTATACAACAAGTTTGATGAATAAATAAAACATGCCAAAAGTTGTTGATGCCGAATTTCAAAACAATAATTTGGAAATTGGATTTATAACCGATTTTCACGCCTGAGGAATAGCGTGCTGAAAAGACAAGAGCAGGACATTCGAGCAATGAGATTCGAGCACAAGGTAATGTCGAGGGAAAATATGTGTTGGCAAGACAAATGTGGATAAAGGGGGCGGGCCGGTAAGAGTTATAACTTATGATTCACACACCGTATGGTACACACGAAGCTCGTTCACGATGCTGTTAGGCAGACGACGTCATTTTAAATTGAGCAATAAATAATATTTTTGTTTACTGCCGTTTGCGACTTGATGGGATGAAATATTTCAGAATTCGAAATGAAGTCCAGCGCGGGTAGTAAAGATTTTATGCGATGTACTATTTTTCAGCTTGAGGGTATAGAATAAAAAGTGCGATCGCGCGAATAGGCAATCCGCAACGACATCGACGTTTCCAAAATAGTTATCGAAATTCAACAGACAAATTTCAGTACGTTTCAATTTGTCCGATCAAAATAAGTTTTTTGACCTGGTATATTTACGATATTTATGTACATTCACTTTTATCTTGATTTGATTTGATTCCATTTTCATTCACTTTATTTTGAAAACAAAATAAATTTGACTTTAATGATTTTTTTCATATGGATTCATTGAAATAATTGAATTGAATGAATATACTGCAAAATTTTATTTTTACCGTCAAACTTTGAACCAATTATAGTTTTATCGTTGTTTTAATTACCGAGTGCTGAATTTAAGTTTAAATTTGAAAATAACAATTATTTTGTTTCGAATTTAGTTCATCCAGCACGCTCAGCAGTTTGTTGATAGATTTTTTGGTCATTTAGAAAGATCATTACCGAACTAAACTTGATCAATCTTGTTTAGTACTTAAACTAATGTTGTTTTCTTCTCAGGCAATTTTTTATTCTTTCCAAAGGGTTTTGGTTATCTGACAAATCAGTGAATGATGGCGTCCATTAATCTACACGTCACCGCAAGCTAAGGGTTGTACGCTTCGATGATCCTAATAAGGCCTCTGAACGGTTTTCATCTGAAGATTTTGGGCCAACCGCCAATACGAAACATTTCAAAATACATCGTCGTTCAGCGATCCTAGCTTTATACTTCATTCTGACCGTACTGTTTTGATAAAAAAAACATTAAAGTGACTCGACTACGTGACGTGACTGTCAGCGGTCAAAAAAGAGCTCGACGATGGTAAATGAATGGAAAAAAGAGTGAAACTTTCACGCATGGAAAAACGTACCTAAGGTACATACAAAAAGCTGACGAGAAAAAAAAAGAAAAAAAAATAGAGGCAGCCCACAAAGTTCGTAGGGGTTCCGCATTTTTTCGTCCTTTCCGACAAATTGTACAGCTTTGATAATCGAATCAATATAATGAGCCGAGGTTCGTTGGTTTGCTCGGTTTATTTACAAGTGCAACGCTAACAACTGTGAAACCGAGTCTAGACAAAGCGCGCGTTTTAATCAGTATAATAAATTTTGACACACGGCATTTATTGGACGGCCGTAATTGTGTTTTACATTTGGGTTCTGATTTCCGCGCATTTGATGTGCTACGGCATTGTAAAAACAATTCGATTCATCAAAATAATTGATTTTGCGATTCTCGATTCCTCTTGTGCTTTTTGATCATTAATTAACAATTAGACGACGTTGAAAGTCAATTGTTATTGTATACCAAAACAACGCTTTTCGGTGCATAATCATGTTGCAGATTTAATCAAATCAACAAATGTGATACTCGAGAGTGCCGAAACAAAGACAATTTTTGACGCTGTGTAATTGGACTTACACTCTGTGAACATTTTTAAAAATCAAATTACCGAACTTGTTTTGTAGTTGGCTAATTGTTGTGGATAAGTTAATATTGGTGGGTTAAAAGTCACGAATATATGTAACGGTGGGGGTTTCTTGCGGCGTATAATTATCTATTTTGTCGTTGTAGTTTATGCAAATTAGTATTATGCTTGAATAAATTAAATTTTGACTCCGCTCTCGGTCATGTTACTTTGCAAAACTGTTGTAAACTAATTCAAGTGATTAAAAGTGTTTTAAATAATGAATGAATCGAGGGATGGAATATTCAATTCGGTGGATATAATTTTTCCATGTTGAATCATCATCAGGAAGTACAACATCTGAATGAATGCGTAATTAAATGACAGACATTTCTAAAATGCAGCTTCGAACATAAGTGTGTGTTCTGAAAGAAAATTAATTATTTTAATGACAGGGGTATAGATTTTACGTATTCTTAAAAGTCTTCAATGTCGTTAATCAAAGAAAATGACTGCGTTACGTTAAGTACAACAAATCATGAGCAATACTCAGATAAACGTGAATACTAAATTCAATCCATTTGTAGCGTCGAGCTGCTTTAATACCTGTAGTAATCATGTTATTTGTGAATTTCGCTCCTAAGTATATATGTCTTGCTTTTAAATCAATGAGATGTTAGGGATGTAAATAAAAGTTACCCGGATAAGGGAACATGCAACGGCAATAAAAGACTTAAAAATGTAAAAAAAAGGTACTACGATCGCAATAAAGATAATCAGAAGTAGTGCGTTTTCACTATATATAAATTAAAATTTATATCTCTCTGTGTTTGTGTTTCAAAGAGGAGACTTATACAAAAGTCATATGTCAAAATAATATTTTATTTCATTTTATGTTAGTGATAATGTTTATGTGACGAATTTTGAACACAAATATGACAATCTTATAAACATCGTATATGGGTCATACATTGTTTTTAATAAAAATGAACTGATATAGTCGAAAGGAAATGCATGCTAGCTACGGGCCATTTACAGAGGCATGTATTGTCACTTGGGTAACATATATTCCTCAATTTTTTTTTCAAACTTTTTCAACAAAATTTAACATAATCGATTTCACGATAAGGAGAAAATTCAACTAGAAACTCCAGTTAAAAGAATATCTCTTCTAGTCCCAAGACAATCATTTGTATGACATTTGCTCGTGAAATAACTTTGAACAAAAATCTTGATAAACATTGAATATTTTAATGGCTGTTAGAGTTCAAATGTCTTCTCGACAAAGAGATTTCTACGGAAATCCAGGGAGATTCTAATACGACTTTGAGGGAGTTTCACAATGATAGACAAAATCTAGTCTCAATAATGATAAAACTAATAGTTGCAGCACATTCGAAATTCACGACAACGAAATCGTTGAATACTTCAACGTTATTACGTGTACCACTTCATATAAACAACAGGGGTGAATTTTGCAGTCCACTTTTTGGTGAAATAAAGTTATGATATAACAAAAGCCGATAAACAAACTTTTTCCACGAATCAAATAATTAAATATTGATTTCTGTTTACTTAAAAAATTGTATGTCGTGTGCAGTTAACATTTTTTAAAAACAATTTTACAACCAGTGTATTTCCATAAATTGAGTTTATTTCATAGGTAAATGAAGAGATGTATAATAATAACAAAAATAATCAAATTGTTAACCGGTTGACAAATTAGGTCTTGAAAAAGCGTTTTATTTATTATTTGGTCATCAAAATTATTAATTTCAAATTAATAGTTATCACAGTGACCTTAATTTCATTCTGACCTAGACATTTCGGCCTATTTATAATCACTTTGCGATTACACAAAGTTGGCATTACGAAATATCATAATTATCATGTAAAATTAGTTACAACTTTGTTGGCGCAAATTAAATGTCAACAGTTTCATGAAAAAATGTTCACAATTGAGTTCGGTATATGAAATGGTTCAAACTTCCGGATTTCATAACTGCTGAATAAACAACAAAGTTTTGTTGCTGAATTTTACTTTCGTATTGATATATACAAGTGACTATATGTACGGTAAATCGATAAGTCCCAAGTTAGCCTCTTAATCATTATCAGAAATCAAAATAAAAAAAAGTATCAAATAATTGATGTGTTTTTATTATTTTCCATCAAAAAACGTAAACAAAGCTTTATGAGCCCTCACGGAAAAATGACATATATTTGAAATATCTAACTTTTTGCCGCTGAAAATATATTTTATATGTATTTTGACATATATTTAACCGTATATTTTCAGTTAAAATGTATGAAAAATATATTTTCGATTATATTCTCAAATATAAAATAAATATATGTTCCACAGAATTTTCGTTATCAATTATTTTATTTTTATATATTATTTTCAATGAGGGAGATCTAATTTGGAAAATGTATTCGGTAAAATCAAATACTAACAGAGGGATTACAGATGTATTGTGCGAATACAAAATAAACTTATACATATATCAGTGGATTCAAGTCTGATGTAGCCAACGATTCAACTAATCTAACACCGAACGGTGATATTTGTATGTGCAGGAGTGCGGTGTTAGTTTCAGTCCGAGTTCTAAGCTCGAACCTATATATTGTGGTTTAAATTCACTGCGGCTATTAGCAAAGAGCAATATTTTCTAATGGATACTGCTGTGTACTATTCAGAGCATACATTGTTCGATGTTAGAGTGAGAGAGACTATGAGAAATTCGCATAATGCTCGGGAGTCAATTTAGAATGTAGATTTATAAACACGGTCTTGTCGCAGAAACGTGCAATTCCTTTCAGTTTGAAATTCGATTAAATTTTATCTCAAAGGCAAACGAACAATAGCCTACGGCAAAATTTATAGCTTTCTTATAGAATAGCGAAACGGTATTCCGGTTTTTAATATTTTCGCATTATAAATAGACAGTATCTGCTGTCCTCTTTCCGCCCTCGATCTTTTCATATTCCACAATCGTGCCAAGTTATGTGTCTGCGGCGTTTAAGGACATCAGAACGATAAACTGCTGCCGAAGGTGAAGAATCGAGAATTATTTGCCCAACGTTTATATACATATATACCATGGCCTGATTCTTCACAATGCGAAGAATAGCCGTATCAGAGGAAATATTCAAAAATGAAAGATAAAAATTGTACCTATTTTATAATCATACATTTTCGAGTCGCGCTCACAAAAGACGTCCAAACGTCTATAATAATTAAAAAATCTCCCGCTGACACATCTGTCATTGAAACATTTTTTTTGGCTTGTATTTTGTTATCATAAGAAAAATTGTGATGGAATTCGTCACCACACTGTTTAATCAACTGAACATTGACGATTTTTTTTTTAAATTCAATATCGTAAAGTTTCTTTGACGACATGCGCGAAACAAAAATGAAATTTCAAGCTGACCATGCACCTTTCTGATTTTGCTTTGACGCTTGGGAAGCGTAGTTCAAATTGAATAAAAAAGCATAACACTCATTTCACCGTGTTACCGGATTCTTTTATCGTGGAGTGGATTTGGAATTCCACTATAGTCTCCCCTGTTCGATTGAAGCCGAAAACTACGCCGGGCGCTCTGCCAACTTTCGGCAATCACCGTTAACCGATTCCAGCCCCGGTGGTATAAACTGTCGGACTATACGCGTTCAATTATTATTTTTTCTTCCCTCATTTCTTTTGTGTGCTTTCTTGAAGATACATAATTTTCAAATGATGAAGAAAATAGAAGGCACAATATTCGAGGCAAACTGAAAAGAAATAAATTGAAACGGTAATACAAATATTCCCATATGAATTTCTCTGAGTCAAGAGAAATTGTATCAAAGTATACTCAATTTAAAGCCCATTTGTTCATTCGAAGAACAGAAAAATTATAACGGATAATATAAAATGTTTGAGGAAAAAATTTAATTGAATTCATTTCGAATGTCGTTGTTGAATTTATTAAACATTTATGCAATCATTGTTTTGCTTATTCCAAAAATTATTATCAAAACTTTCTATAATTTTGCATTTTCTCCTTTCTTTTCATAACGTTATGAAAAAAATTCTTTGTATTCCCACTTTGAACGTAATTTGTCAATTGTGCAAATTTCAAGATATACTCAGTTGGAATTACTAAATGTAAATAGCACAATTCTTTCGGAACAATGGAGAGCATAATTTAAAAAAGCAATTAAAAAGTTAGCGATACTCAGATTATAAACTACAATAGTAGTGTAAAAGACAGGAACGAGCATAGTCAAATGAGAAAACAGCACATCGATTACCACTCTGATTATTGATTAAACGCCGGTTTGCACTTGCGTTCGTTCGGGAAATCTACTACTTAGCGCTCGTTTCGTTAATTTCGCAAACTCCAATTATCGGCCGGAAAATTTTTACACTCGGTTATCATTAATCTTGGATGAGTGAAGACCAAGAGTTGGCTTTAACGAGTTTCAAGCGCGTTCGCGGATATCGCGATACTTTTGTTAAGTCGCTCTCGTTTCGTGTTTATTAGAAACTTCGTCCAAAAGTTCGCTTTCTTTTGTAAGCCCATCTAACCCTTTTGTGCTCCTACCTTTTTTTTTCAAGTCCCCTACGTTAAACTTTAGATTTGCTGGGATTAATATCTTCAGGTGTGGAGATCGATCTTGAAAAAGATTTCGCTAAGAAAAAGAACAAACTAAAAAAATTTTAGAACAAAAAAACAAAGTTAATCAGTTTTGTTGTGGTTAGGATTTATGAGCGTGAAATAATTGCAAATTCGAAATTGAGTTATATATATATAGTAATAGTAAAAGTCATGATTGATGGATAAATTATTTGATGATTCATCGTGTTGTGTGTAAGGGAGATGTTTTGTTTTCTCAGCAAAATCTTTCCCCATGACGAGGAATAAGCCTGGCGATTCCTATCTAGATGAATATCCCAACTTCCAATGTTCAGCTTAGTTTATCACTTTCCGGCAATAAAATTAACCCTCCGAGTCGCCTTTTCCAACTTTTGACCCATTTAGTTGCAGGCTGTGAAGATAAGTTTTAGTATTCGTTTGTAGTTAGGAGAAAGGGGAACTTTTCTAAATGTTATATATTAGTGATAGTTTTAAGAAGATGAATAGTCCATTCAAATTTTCTGGAACGGAACATCTCTGGTTTGATCAAATTTTTATAAGTAAAAAGCTTTACTTAAATTGTCTCTTTCATATAACCTAATGCAAATATAAAAGTTGAAAAATTTTCTGTAGACAACACACAGTACTTTTTTTTCATATTTTACAAAACTGATGAATTATGTGATTACGTGATTCATTTAGGATTATCCATTCATTTTCAAAAAGATGTGGAAAAAAACGATTTTGTAAAACACACGTTAAGCTAATTGAAAAATTCGGTGAAACACGTTGTATGGATGGGATTTTGTATTTGCCGTTTTTTTCGATTCTATACTCGTTATCTTTAATGACCGTACAGATGCTGACAATATTTTACTTTTGTTGATTAATAGTTTATGTGTTATCGTTTCGGAGGTTTTTTGAAAACGATAACTCTGAAGCTGGGATGAAAACAAGGGAGATAAAAAAATCGCTTTGATAACTGAAATTGAATTAATATTTTTCGAATCGATGCTTTTTCAATCATATTTAATCATGCTTGTGTACAATTTCAAAGTCCGACAAATATTTTCCAGTTTGTTTATGAAACAAATAAATTGAATAGTTTTAATGATAATGTATTTAATAATTGTTGAAACAAGTCAAGTTAATGAACAGCTTGCTCAATTAACCTTTATATTCAAACTAGAATGTATCAGTATTTTTTTTATAATCCTTTTTTGCACCTTTTTTTTTTGTACCTTGAAACTCTGCGACTTAAATTTACGAGCAATTTGTTCAGACATGTATTTAGTATCGTAATGTCAATGCTATCCAATTGGAATTTGTACGTGAGAGTATTTCTAGTAATGTATCTAGGAAAACAAAAATAACATCCAATTTTCCGTTTTACCTTCAATAGAAGAACAAAAATATATCAACCAAAATGCAGTATAACAAAAGAAAAAAGTTTGACAAAACAGTGAGGGAAACAGTATAAAAATCTGTAACTAAACAAGCGATTTTCTAAACTGATTAGTCGTAGAAGCGCGATTTAAAGACTGAATTTCGTTTTTTTTTTTTTTATCACTTCTCGTTATACCAACTGATATTATCTTCAAAGCGTCTGGCGTTTATATAGATCGGACACGGAAGACGCTTAAAAATGTTTTGCTGTGACTCGCAATTTTCGAAGACAAAACTTGTATCAGATCCCCCAGACGATCGTTACACGTTAAAAATCCCACGAAGGGATGAAATATGATTTGGATGAATATATTTTTGAATGGGTTCAACTTACATGACGTTTTTCATCAGTCTCGCCACTGGGTTTTGTTTTTATTTTTCCAATCAAACGGCAAAACAATTTGACGTTGCTTTGCAGCGTTAATAAAATTTCATGTTGTCCGTTTTGCATCATTGCATCGCCTGAAAATTGGACGGCAGGTTACAAGCGAGCTTTCCTGGTATTCTATTTGTCTGTTTTATTTAGTTTAGAGCCCGCCGGCGAGTTCATTTGTGGCGATTCTTTTGCGGATCGAATGGAGTGAACGGCAGCATTATTTCGTATAATTGAGAGTAGCGCGTTGTAAGAATTCGTTTTTAATCAAAGTCGTCGGTCGGGGGTCTCAAAGATCTCTTCCTCCTCAAAATCATGAACGATCGATAAGTTTAAAGACTTCCCTATTCCTTACCGATTGTGTTTACTCGAAGGAAATTTCGTTCCTCTGGTAGCCTCTGTATTTTTGTTATTAATTGCTACGGGCAAACAGTGCCCTAAAAGCTGCGATAATTAAGAGATCAATCAATATTGATTCCGGGGATTGTTTCAAGTTGCCGACGCAATTCTTTTCACCACCGAATGAGAAAATAATTCCAAAGTAATTATCGCTTGACAATAGACCAAATTTCGCGCACTCTCTGTGCCGATTTTTCCCTTTTCCTTTTTTCCCTCCCCAAAATGAATTGAGTGATTAAGAATGAATGCTTTTCGAATCGCGACATTATTTGAACACAAACCAACCATCGGCTCCCATTCTTTTTCATGGATTGTCATCTTTTGATGCGTCACACTGATTCGTTATTTGTAACGGCAAAAACTCAGCCAAAATTGAGTGCAATTTTTTTGACTGAGCTTTTTTTTTATCGCTCGATCCAAAAAAAAATGTTTGGGATTATTCAAAATTCAATTGTGAAAAAACAGGATTGATGCAAATACCCGATGTGCAGATGACCGATTATACCAACGTATGCCCAGGTCCGGGACGCGAACCGTCGCTGGTAGTTTTGCAATCGGCTTTAAACCATTTATGAAAAAAAGAAACAGCATTTGTTATGCATGCGCGAGAAACGAAAATTGGCCAGCAACGTCATTTTTGTGATAAAAATAATGCCTGCTATCAAACTATGTGATCGAATGAACCCGGTAAATAATGAATGTTTGCGTAATTCTAGCGCTGTCGCGTTTTAATTAATTCTTCTCTGCTATTGATAGTTACTTATTGGCACACTGATATGTTATAAATGGGGATACGATTCATGAAATAAAATGGTTTTAATGTACTTCATGCATGAATCTGGGAATCAATCACAGTTATATTAAACGCTCCAGGGGATTTTCATAAATTGTAATTAAACAATTGAGTTAATTCTGTATTACTAAGTGAAAATCTCATTTCGAAAATTAGTTAGATACAAATGGGACAATATTTGCTAACGAAATGTAATAAAATATACCTCGCTATCCGATCATAATAACTTTTTGCGTGCACATTGTTTTTCAAACGAAAACTCATCGTTGAATATCTATTTTAGCAAAAAGAGTGTACGCAAAAAAATGAAAATTAAGAACAGAAATATCAATTTCCCATTTTTTTTACTGTCGCAAGTTTTCTCGTTCTTAATTGAATAATTTTAAGGACCTGCACAGGGCCATTATTTGAGCGCATACAAATGGACATTAGTATAAGAATGTAAATGTCTAAAACATTGCAACTAATTTGAATACGCATCGCTAGTTTTGGGTTAATAGACGCGACCTCGCCTGTGTGATTGTAATCTGAATTTGCGCAGTGCCGATAACACCATCCTTATCTGGATTTCATTATGAGCTCGGGCGTTATTTGCATAATCTTTTTTTTGCAAGTTAAAAATTTGTTCGATTACATAAAAATCGATTTGCCATGATAGCACAGAGGCGAAAAAGTGTGTCTGACGCATGCTTGTTTGTGCATGATGGGTTGATGTAAAACTGCGTGCCCGGGAATTCGAGTTTTTCGTTCAGGCTGAATAAAGGAATTACCGAGACGATGCTCTCGCGTTCTTCTGAATTCTGTTAACCCAGTTCAATATAAATGGGATCGTTGGGCTAAGCCCTTCTTCGTTAAGATATTTGTTTGCAACCGAGATAAGATGGAAATCAAAACACAACAATACGTTCACGGTTTCATGTATCTACGGACATTAACTCATTCTTGCACGGCAACAAGCTCAGCCTCCTTAGAGATTATGCAGATTGGTTCTATTGCTAGAGACGCCACAAAATCCATTCACTATTATCAAGTGACTCTTGAATACAGAAATCAATATGCGCCCCCAAAGCAAAGAAACGATTAGTCCAATGTTATCCCTCCGACCATCAGAAACATACTTTCACGCGATTGCATCGCAAATGTTCGTAGCTCAAATTCTTGCAAAAGTCTTTCCCTCTTGCTCGACCGGTTCATGAATCGAACTTTTCATTCAAAGTATGCGAGGGATTATTCAAAATAATAATGTAATTATTAGCTTTGGAGTTGAAATAATTTAGTCACAGTTGTCGTCATGATCAACGAAAGTACGCTATAGCATGACTAATATTATTTGCGTTGTTAGAATAATTGATGGTATTATAATGATGCTAATGTAATTATATCAAATGAATGTTCCATGGCTTTGATCTACTTTATCCATTAAACAGTTGTCTTCAATTAATCATTTAAAGCTCAATACACATTTTTTAGTTCGTATGACCTACAAACTGGAAAACAAAATGAAAATCAGCTCAGTTGTAATTTGGGCTGTTTGGTATATAATGATTTGTTCGCATTTTTCAAGTGTGTACCAAACATTGTTTTCTGCAGTGAATATAGATACTTGAATTTAAAACGTCATTATTTTTCTTAAAATAATCTTTCAAATATTCCAAAGTTTAAGTGTTATTTCTAAGGGTGCAAAAACACTCGTTTTATTAAAAATACTCACCTATAACAGAGAGGTTGACTTTCACGTTCTGCGTTGGGGAGTCTCTGAAGTCGACCCTACACCTGTACTCGCCTTCATCGCTCTCAGTTAGGTTTTGAACGTACAAATGAGCCGGCGGGGATGCTTCAAAATTAGCTCTATTGCTCGAGAAATGCATGGTGTTTGTGGCTCTCTTGGCTTGTTGATTACGAGCATCGTACCTAATGCAACAATAAAATTGAACAACCCTTTAGTTACAATAGTTGGAGCACGCACGTAGATGTATTACATAGCAAATAACAACTGTAATCTGATCTAAACGCGCTCATATGTAACGGTGATATAAATTTACATCTGTTTCATTAAAATTAGTCGCTTGTTCGTCAAAGTGATATCATTTGTTAACCAAATCAGCTTCTGTTTGTATAATTTCATGAACATTTATGTTATTATGAACAGACAAGTGGAACCATTTTTTTCTTATAGAAAAAAAAAATATATATATATATATTTGGTTCGACTCAAATGTCCCGTTATAATGATTGCAAACTTTTAATGAAGTTTTCCACTTGACGTGACATGATAGTGGATCACGCAATTTGGGGTTCATGAACTAGGATGGCTTTTTATGATTGCAATATATTCAGTCACTCTTATAATATGATGATATAATTAATTTTATCACGATCAAGATTGTTTAATGAGCTTGGATAATATTGTTTCCAAGCTACGGCTCTATAGCACTATTAACGAATAGCTAAATCTCGAATCGAGTATGCCCGGGTGAATCCTCTTGCCGCTCGAACGGCCGGCGTAATGAAAAATGCAAAAGGGTTAAACGAGGTTTAGCGCTGTACGCTGACACTTTCCCTTGGGGAGATTAGAAAACATCAAAGTGGTGACCGACAGCAGACATTACCATCCTGACCAAATGACCAACCGAACCCATGAGTCAGCTGTTAGTTAATTACATTTGGTGCTTTGCAATTGCTGCTATTGAAAGCTTTACCTTGAATGTACGCATTTTCATCGTTTTGGTTACGAAATTTGGATACGCTAATACAATATTATTGCTAAAAATATCTATACAATTTACAGATTTTTTTACTACAAAAAAATATAAAGAAATCTGTATATAAAATTTGAATACAAATAGTTTTGTTTTAAGATTTTTGAACTGAAAAAAATAATGTTGAATAATTTCAGATATAATAGCATTAATTCAAAGTCAAACGAGTATTTTGTATGCTCATGGGTCATTATTTTTACTTAATCATTACGAAAAACAGTGGTGTTTAACTGCACAAGTTTGTCGGAATTACAATTTCGTGACGTAAAAACTGTGCTGGTGTATGAACGTTTATTAAACTAGCTTTATGGCCAATAAGAATTTTTTCATCATGTGCCATACTTCGAAAATTGCATTCAGCACGAAATTTATCACTGCAGTAAACATAATAATTAAACATTTTTACTTATTTCCGAGTTATTATTCTGTACAGAGCGAGAGTTAAATTTAGACCACTGTTGAATGTTTTTTTTTGTAACGGAAAAATAATAATAAAATGATTGAAAAAACGATCAGTACCATTGTGTTGCGTTTGAGTGTGCATTTAGATCCAACTTTATAGAGCGAAGTGGAAACAGTGTATTGGAATGCTCGAATCATAAAATATTGTCAATTGAAGTAGTTGTAACAAATTTCGGCACTTGTAAAAAGTACCAATTGAGATATGTCGACGTAAAATCAAAATGTGCATACTATTCGAAACATATATTCATGTCAGTGTGTATTCACATTTTTGATTTCAAAAATGGTTGTGTTGTTATCCAAATATTTGCCTGCAAATTGTAGTTCTTTATGGATCTTATTCAAATCATGTTGAAAGGTTCATTGTGAACTTTTATTGATCCCTAATTTATGATGTTGCACTCTCTCAAAAAAACCGTAACTTTTTTTCCTAAAACAAAAATCCCAACACCAACAAAAATTATAACAAAAAACAATTACGACTACAGTTATCAAATGTATAACTCTGCATATAGATTGATATTTGCATAGACAACATTTACAGTTGATAATTTATTCGACGTCTGCAAATCTTAAAATATATCAACAGACATATTACATAAACATTATAAATATAAAAACGAACAAACTAAAAAAGAAAAAAAAGAAAGATTTCACTTGCATCTCAATATCGCAAATGCTCGATTCGTCTATTTTGCAGAAAATACTAACATTTGTTGAATATTCCGAAAAATCCTTCGAAAAATTGACGGTCTATAGAACCGGTCTATTGCGATGCGATGCTTTCATGCGTTTCGAAATAACTTGATTCGAGCTGTGTCGGTGCAATGCAGCGTGTGCTCGACTTGGGATCCACTTATTAAAACGCATCCAAGAGACGCCACTTTTCATGCTAGAACGATTCAGCGAGACCGTGCACGTGCACGTGTAACCGGGGGAAATGCCGCGCTACATCGGGCGGGATCAATTTTTCGCGAGAAGTTTAGCAGTTGATCATAGCCCAAACGATTGTGCGACAGAAAGAATCGCTACAAGCGCATCGCCCTGAGAGCCAGATAACCTCTCTCGCCACTAAAAGTCGATACTTGGCATGGCGAACCAAGTGCCGAGAATTCCGTGAAATCTTTTTGCCGAATCTCTCCCAACGACTGCGTAGCTTTCCTGCTGAGTGCTTTGCTGTGTTCCGAGGATGCGCGGTAACGAATCTTGATGCCAGCGATGAAGAATGCGCGCCACAAAAATCGACTTTCTGTATCAACATATCTGCGCAAAAATTGCTCAATCATAAATTCGTTTGCCGGGCTCTATTGCTTTGAGATTTTTGCATTCTGCAAGATGGATAGGGTGCATTTGCGATTTATAGCAATCACTTAGTTTGTCTTTCAATATAGCTTGTTTTTCAATCTCGGCGCTGTTTCATGCACAGGTAAATATTTTGTAAAAACAGTGTCGTCATTGAACCATCGGATGAAAATTTCTATCGTTTTCGATCAATTCATTTTTACCTAAATTACTGTCCTATACAAAAGGTAAAGAAAAGAAAATATCAACTTGCAGTTTGAGGAAATTGCTGTAATTTTGTGAACAATGTGTATTGTTACTGCGATTGCTACATTGTACCTAACATCGTGGTGGGGTTAGTCATCCATGTAATCATATATATTTGTGTGTGTCAATTCTTATCACTTTTTTATCCACAAATTTGCAATTTGGAAAAACAAATACCTATATCTTAGAAATTATTTAATCTGAAAGTTATTCACTTCGTTTTAAATGGTAAATTTCAAACCGTGTGGAGTTATTGTAAATTATTGCAATAAATTACACTGCGAACAGTTCGGCCATGCTTTGGAAAATGCGAGAACCATCTCTTATACTGCCAAACCAAACAAAATTACAGGATTACTTCTATAGCGAAGAGTTAAAATTTTACAAAATTGAAATTGAGAGAGGAGCAATCGATTTTCGCTGAAATCAAATTCACTCGCTATACACTGATTTTGGTAAAATTATTTATTGAATTGTAAATATATTGATTCATATTATATGCATTTTTGTATAAACTAATTTCGTAACATGTTTGCAATCTTGTAGTATATGATGTTTGTTTATCATAAAATCACAGTGTAGGAGTGCAAAGGGTGCAAAGGCTAATGAGAAACTTTGCCACATATCTTAGCATCTGGTTCTCATGAATTAATTGGAATATATTGGAAACTTTCCGGCGTCGTTGAACTAATATTTTGCTCGTTCAATATTATCACATTGGATATTGCTATAAATTCATTTTAATGTTATTTATAAAATACGTGGATTTTCATTTTATTGTTTTAAGGTACCTTTCATTATGTAAAATATAACAAATTAAAATTAGTTGTATCAAAATCATCAAAACCGAAAATCTGAAAATATTTAAAAAATTAAAAATATTGAATACATACAACGTTTTTTTTATTTCTTTTGGAAAAAAAATATATATCTGATAAAGTGTAAGAAGAAATAGTATTAATTTCAGATTTTTTTTCTCACAGTATAAGCTTACTAGAAAAAAGAAGAAAAGCGGCTAAGTGGCAGAAGATGTCAAATATTCAACAGTGGAATTTTATGCCCTGGCGGTTAAGTGAACTACATTCTGCCTGGGGTAAGTATATCAAAGAATGAACTACACATTTTTAATGATCCCGATGAAAAACCATTGTCTGTTGATTACATGCACGTTGGGGATTTTTTTATTTTCAATTCATTTTGAATTAATAATTTTATATCTTCTTTTGCAACTTTATTTATTCAAAATAATTCGTTATAATTTATGTATATTATTTTATAAACTAACGCATCAGAGAGAAGATACATTTTTTGAAAAATATATTTCAAAATGAAGTTCATATATTAAAATTCATTCATAAACTCATTATCTTTTTGTAATCATTCGAATACATTCTATTTACAAACAAAGTACGAGTATTAATGTCGTGTAATTTATCGTCCATTTTTGTTCGTTATCTTATCCAATAGAAATTGTCCTATTTGAGTTATTTAAACACAGCATATCTGAGAATAAACTACTCTACGAAAGTACGAATACATTGAATAGATTAGAATAATTATTAAAATCATAAATGTAAATATAGCTTTGAACAATTTTTTTGCATTTGTTTTACAATGACGTATAATAAAATAAATAAATATTTTATCTCGTTTATGATTTATTCAAATTATTCAGCACTAGGCGTTATCACTGAATTATAAATTTTCTGTTAACAGAATAAACAAACGCGAAATAACATAATGCCATTTATTGTGAAAAGTTTATATAAATTCAAGTTCCATAACATCGAATACAATGAATGTTTTTGGTTTCACAATTAATTTGAATATTTTTTACATTCTAAATTTTGCAGTAATTTTAAGGATTGTTGAATAATTGAATAAATATGCAAAGGATTTCATTTAGAAAAATATACCTGTTTGAAGAATGGTAAAGAGGTATAAGCAATTGTTAACAAAGTTTATAAGAATAATTTTTTTCAGCTTTAAATTAATTTTATAAATGCTATAAACTGAATGAATCAAGTTTTTTTTTAAAGCACAAGTGCTTATTAAAAACTGACGGACTTTTTTTCTCTTTTATAAAAACGACGATTCAAATAAAAATAATTAAAAATACAGTGGGGTTTGAATGACAGGTTCATAACAAATGTATAAATGATTGTTTGAATTGATTATTCACAAATACGGCCAAGTTTAAAACAGTCAAGTCGTTAATATTTGTTCAAATTGCTGGTATTTAATTGAAAAATTTGTTGTTGTCATTTTTAATTGAATAATAGTTGTAGGGATTAATGTGTATATAAACTTATAGGTATTACATTGTAGACAGTTTCTAATTTTACTTCATGCTCTATTGGAAAATTTTTTTTTCAGATAAATTAAATTACGTTTAATACGTATATATATATTTATGCTTTTATTGTTCGAAAACCACAGTATTAAAAAGTCAAAGTGAATTATTATCATTCGAATAACACTTCATTGTCCTCATTTCCTGGCGAAACGAACATTTCGTTGGAAGTTTGAATTGACGTATTGTAGAACATAACTTGAGATTCTTCTCAAAATAGTTTATGAGGGTTAAACTTCGATTTTCCCGATAGACCAGGATTCCAACAATTGAGCATCTGAATATTATAACTAAGCTTTACTAATAATTCAAGTAGACTAAATGTGAAAGCAAGTTCAGTTATTGTTTATCTATATTCTAATTTGATCTATCTGGTTCCTCAGAAATTAGTTCGCGACAGAGTTGTTATAATGTATCTCAGTTTTGTTATTCAAAGTACTGTCGTTTATTGAATGAAAAAGAGAAAACTTGAGATCAAAGTAAAGGAATTTTCATGCAGAAGTTTTGAAATAAAAAATATCGAACCCAAATTTATATTAATTAAATTTGATACAATTTCCATTTAAAATATATCAGAAATTTCAAGCGGTCGCTGGAAATGTTCAAATTGAGCTGGAATAGTGTTACATTTCCGATTTTCAAATACAACCACAGTGCACAAAATATCGAGAAGGTAATGTTCTGTTTGCTGAAAAAAATAGTAAAAAAACGCGTGCAATACTATCCGATCAAAGCAATGAAAGTTGACTTTCACTTTATTCTGCTTGAATTGTGCATCTTTACTCTTCAATTTTGACGTTTATCTTTAAAAACTACAATTTTTCATTTAAAATATTGTTGATTTTATATTTTGTTGTTTTAAGTAGATAATTCTATATTTCGTCAGACACAAGTCATATCTGGAAACATAATCATAATTGATTCATGTTTATGAAATAGTTACAATTGTACGATTGTAATAATTGTTGAGTAGGGTGCGTTGTTATGATCGTTTCGTATAAATCGATGTTTGGTTGGTTATTTGTTCGTTACTGCATCATGCCAAGGCAAACTAACAAAATTGAAATCCAGTTACTGCTCTCGCTATCAGGTGTAGCGCGGATTGTGTGATTTAAACCAATAAAAAAATGCTGAAAAAATTTATTTTAACATAAATTCAAAGTATTACATGCATAAAACGATATCGTGTAAAATAATTTAAATGATAAACGTATATAAAAACTCATATGTCGGTTATTCAATTTGAAAGTTTTTTTCCCCAAAAACATCTTGCCAAGGAAAAGTTATTTGCACGTTTATAAAAGCCGAGTATGACGGTAACCTCATTACGAGAGCCTACCGATGAGTAAAAATATAAAGATAAAAAATTTATACCGTCACGAACGTATAAAAAAGATCATTTTGATGATTTTTTCCATCAATACCTACAGTTCTGAGCAAAGCCGGGATTTGCAGCTTGTAATGTATACACGAGATAGTCTAGGCTCTAGTAAAGTAAATATAAATAGTGATTTGGTATATCCCAGAAGCTCAGACTTTGTTTTCGCTTCACTTAATACTATTGCAATACCGTGCAACATCTCTTATCAACAAAACTATGATTCAATTACAATACTTGTATTTGGAATCAAAATCTGAGTCTGAAAAGTTGCTTCGTTACAATCTCATTCAACTCGTTTAAATTACATAATTAAGTAAACTCTAAATAAATTGTATTTGTCATAAAACAGTTAAATTGGTTGTAATTAGTCAAACGTCAGCCTTAATGACTGAACATTTGTTTTCATTTTTTTTATTCCACCAATGATTTGGAGTAATGTGTGAACAAGTGAAGCGAATGAATGAAAAATCAAGCTGAATTAGAGACCAATATAACCGCAGGCGCTCTGAATATTAGCTCAACTTTTTTGCATAAAATTAAGGGATTTTATTTATAAGCGACATCACTATACATAGCAATATACTCTATATGCTTCATTCCGCTCACTGGCTTCTGTCATCCATCAACGAGGAAAATACAATTTGCCATCGCTAACTTTCATTTCCAACGCGGCCTTTCGCGAACGGGCGACGCCAAAATAGATTTCAATTGCCGACAGGCGTCCGCGGAAGCAATTGCATCGTGCTTCGAAAAACTTTTCTCTTCTTTTTCTGCCGCTTTTTTTATGTTTTCGTCCCTTACTTTGCCAACTTGTCGCACATAGGCGTTTTGATAAGTGACAGAGAGCTATATCAGCGTCTATTTTCATATTACGAGTCAAGCAATCACGCGCTCTCTTGTTTTCGATCAATAATTTGACGTGACTGTAATTTGATTAGAAACGCCTCAATGAACGACATTTGAATATTGTGTAACTTTCCGTTTTATTTTCATCATAACATTTAGTTTAACTATTGAAATACCGAATTATATATATATTCACTTTTTTGTTTAACATCGCAACTAATTTACACACTAATTAAAACTTTTTAATTGTTTTCCATAAACAAACAATAAATTCATATAAAAATTGTCATCAATTTTAAATGTTAATAATAATTTTGCAATGATATAATAAAATGTAAACAAAAACTGGTAGAGTCATGGATGTGACGTTTAAGGATAGTTAATATTTCTTCGTTTATATTTTATTGAATATAAATGAATGCCAGAAAATTCTAGTTAAAATTTGTAATTATTCAAAGTGGAATCTTATTTACAATGTATATAAATACAAAATTGAATTCTTTATTGGATACATTTTTCAGAAATTTTCTAGAATTGTAATTGAATCTTTTAAAACTATGGACGTTGAAATTATTATAGAAGTTAAATTAATTAACCTGATTAATAACCAGGTTTGACTTTTCATTCCTATGTTTACTGATATCTTAGTATTTGATGACGTTAAATTTTAATTTTTCACTCATTAAGTTAATTATTGACTACTCCAAACGTAATTAAATGAAATTATTACAATCTCTTTCTTCTGGCGCAAATTTCATCATTAAACACATCAATGCCATAACTCAAAACTAATTTACTCCACTTCGAATGAGCTTTTGTTTGAATCCACTGTTTTGAAAAATTTTGTTTCAACGTCAATAATCATTACGTCGAGTCACTAAATGTACCAAATAAATTGCATTATTATTAAATTTCATTTCAAATTATAAAAACTCAATAAAATCTTGCTCTTTAAAAAAAGTGTAATATCCATTTGAAAAAAAAAACAAACAAAACAAAAAACAAATTAACACAGTTTAATATCTACGAAACGAATAATAGCGCAAATATCGTGTTTTTTGCGAACTTATTTCTTAAATTTCTTTTTTTTTCAATTTTTCAAAATTTAAAAAAGCATTAATACAAAATGTACCAGTACGAAGGTTTCACTTGTTTTTTTGCTTTTGCATGATGTTCTGTAATAGGTATGCAATTACGACGCAATTGCGAGCCTTCTATTTTCTGCAAACAAAAGTGTAGTATAATTAGGAGAAACGATCACGCGCTGACCTACCGCCGAGTTTGTTGTAAAAATTTTGCCCGTGGCACAGAGTTCGTGTAATCAGATAATAAATAATAACGAAGCCGAGAGGTCTGTGTGATAATGTACTTAGTTAATAACTCAGACGTTGGCGTACAAAGTAAACGGATGAAATAAAAATTGCCTCACCATTTAATAGGCTATGTGCGATTGATGATATACCGAAATGGAATGATGAGCAGAGCGATGTCCAAGCGATAAATGCACGTAAATACATTATTGGGTTATTCGTGAATCGTGCTCATTTGATTAGGGAATGCTGTCGCACAATCATAATTTATAACTCGTTGACGATTCGTACTTCAACACCCGAGCTGGCCAAAAAAACTTAATGACTTTTGTCCCTTCTTTGGTTGCTGCACCAAATGCAATGAAATTTATGGGTTACCTTGCCAAATATGTACGTAATCAAATTGGAACAATTTACAACATTTTGGGGAACGCAATTATATTATGCAATTACATTGTTACGTTCCAACAATATTGCAAGTCAATGCAATTATTAATCGAATTTTTGTGACAGAATAAATTTAAATTACAATTCCAGCTTTATGGATATTTTTAAAGTCAATAAATAAATCAGATCCTTGTTATGAAATAATAATAATTTCTTTTTATAATTTATAATCACACATGTATAAAGGGAGTGTTCCCGTTAATTATTAAATAAATAAATAAATAATCAGTTATGTATTTGATTTTGCGCTAATTGCATGAATTTCTAGTTATTGCAGGGTATAATTTAATTTTAAAGTGGCATTTTCATTTTGATTCTCAGAATAGCTGTTCAATTTGTACTCAACGATATAATACGGTTTTTTTCTCGTACGGTAAAATGTCTGTTATTATAATATATTTGGAAACCAAAAAACTGTTACGTGGTTCAAATAATTGCACTGAACGAATTACTGTAGCGCGTCGTTTATACGTTTATAAACGTCGTTTATACGACGTTAAATTAAATGCGATATAATGTTGAAGACGTTAATGGGAATCTGCTAATTAAAATTAATCTTTATTGTTTTTCCAGTGAACAGCCTTGGTAATAGAGGATTACTTTGAAGTGCACTTTCAACAATACGCCATCAAATGTGAAAATCATCAGTGTTGGAAAATCACTATTATTGAAGTTGACCCGTATTTGAGAATTTGTAAATCGATAACCGCAAAACAAACGTAGAACAAATGTTCTGATTAATATTGAATTTTCAAAAAAAAGTTTGAGAACAACACAAGTTATGAGGCTAAAATCGCTTTCATATCGTTTCCTCTCATTTTTTTTAAACAATCGTTATCCATTATTTCAGCGGTGAAAATAAGCTCTACATGTTTTTATGCCAAGAAGTGCACTTGTCAGATTATCGTCTTTCTAAAATTGAAACTTTAAATTTATGGCATGATAGGATTCTTCTATTTGATTCTCCTTGAGTGATAAAAAGTTACGTATCTAGATTCTGAAGGCACGAATTGACCTTGTTGTATGAAAAAGATGGTTTGACAATTTTTCATCGTTATAAACGAATAACAGTTTTTGTTTAGTTGATATATGGGGATAAGCAAAAGTGACCATGTTATAGGACCCGAATCAATCACAGTATCAGTTCCAGTTGAGTTTCACTAAATATCAGTTCCGATCTGTAGGTTCAGGTGCAAGAGAAATATATCGGTTTTTCCACACATTTCATCTGACCAAAACTTGAACGGCATATCGTATAGGGAAGAATGAATTGAACCTAAAAAATATCAGAATAACAAAAAAAAAAA
>JAAMPD010001561.1:0-22939 GCA_025266255.1 Trissolcus basalis | reverse complement strand
ATAAATGAGAAACGCGGGAACAGTGGCATAGGAAGTGGCGGGGACCCGCCCCCTATGTCTTGTTTTAAAAAGCTTTGAAAAAGTGTGATTGGAAACGTAGCAACTAACGTAACTACCATATGATCTCTTCGGACGAGACATCTAGCATAATTAAGATCGAACTTCACAGGTGAGTTCGTTTGATCTTATAATCAAATTTAAAGCTTAAAACCAACGCAAGCATGGTTTAATTATATCCGACTATATGTAATAGTTAGTATACTGATAAGAACAGAGCAAAAATTTCACTTGATTAATTTTAAAAACAAAAATATCGAGATATTACGATGTTTTCATTTAACAAAAAAAATGAACATAAATCCGTTTTCATCCTCATTGCATGTTAGCAAGAATGCCATAAAAGGGCAAGGTATAACAGCTTGGAGCAGGAGTTGTCAAATTTTAAAACAACTTCTATTGATTTCAAATTTGAAAAATCACTTTAGCAGGCGTCATAAAGTAATAAAATTTCGATATATGCTACCGCGGGATGTGCAAGTAAGTGAAACTGTCGACATTCCGGGCGGAACGGGCACACGTGTATACTCGATCGTTATAAAGCTTTCGAAAGAATTTTTCCAACGAGTCAAACGAAAGTTGTTGCCAAAGAAGGAGAACCAGCCGAGTGCAAAGTACAGTTCACTCGCAACTTGAACGTGAGCCTGCAACTCGCGATCTTGCGAAACTCATTTGAGATGAAACTCTTTTTTGTTTCTAATACTTTTTTTCTTTATTCTCTCTGTCTTTCGAAAAATAAAGAGAGAAAGTTCTAATGTTGATAATAGAAAATTTGTTATTTTTGTGGACAGAAAATAACGTATTTCCGAGTATCAAAGAACAACACCATTGGTAGCATATGAAAGTGAAACATAAAATGAATCAAAACATTCAGTTCAAAAGATACATGCATGTATGTTTGAAGCATCAGAAACAATTTTCATCGTAGCTATCGTGATCCATGTTCCTTATGAAAACATTAGTTTTCATACAAACAGTCTCTATTATTTTTACAGAAAAACGCATGTGTCAAGGCAGAAATCTTCGGACTAAACACGTTGACATGAACATCGTTAAAATACTTGCCTCAAGATTTTTTTCTTGACTCAAACAGTTTTTATCTGAATGTTGTGACTCGCGTTCCATAAGTTTATAAGGTATTGATCACCTTTACTTTAAGCATAACTTGCATAGCATTGGCATAACTTGACACAATTTTAATGGTATAACTATTTTGAAACATTATTTTAGAGTAGGTTCCTCCGTTACAAAATTTTTACTTTTTTGCATTCACAAAAAATGACCTTTTGTGAACTCAATTCAACAATAAACTATATGTATTCAAACTCGATCTATTTTTTTCAGATTGCTACTTATGAATCAAAAAAATGAAATGCGAGAAGAAAGTTTCCTTAGAAAGTGTCGTCTGATTACTGTGTATTTAAAAACTATACATTCGTATGTCCGTATGTCTGTAGAGTAGAAAACTCGACAACGTTCACAGAGAAATATTCTAAAGTTTTTGAGAACAAAACTATAACAAACCAGAAAGTATAAAATTCAACTATTTTTTCACATTAAATTTTTTATTATACTTTGTTTATAACAGGATTTGTTAAATAGTTCAACGTCATACTTCGTTGAAAAGAATTTTGAACAATGTAGAAATTTCGTATAGCAATCAGATAAATAGTTTTAAAGTTCTATTTACCGCACTAAAAAATCATGTTTTGAAGAAAATGCATTTTAAGTTTGAGTGTGACGCGACTTGCTGTGCATTTCGTCGTATATCGCACAAGAAAAACCGCTATGACTTTGTTCATTTTTTGAGTATTACGTTGTTATATTGAATTATGATTCTAGGAATATCAAAAACAACTGGTATTACAAACGAAAACAAACTTTTTTTTCAACTAGATTAATTCTTTTTTATGTAAAATACCGAATTAAACAAATTCTTTGATTGTATTATTTTTTAATTTTTTAATATACGAATAAATGTAATAAAAATAAGACTGTTTTGTGGAATAAGTTTTCTCAATAAAATGAATATTAACTAAATTAATATTTTTCCTTATTCAATAAAAGAATATTTTATAATTGTCGCGGAATATGGTAAAATTTAATGAAAAAACATTTTAGAATTCCAATAAATCGTGAAAAATATTATCCAGACTAAAATATTGGTACTATTCTAAAAGCTCGTAACATAAACTTTCGGTTCAAATGAAAACAGCAGCTATTCCGTTTTTCACTTAGCAAAAGCAAAAGTTAATAATTTATTACATTTACTACTTTTTTTTAACTTTGTCCGCTCTTGCGACTTTCTCTTTAAAGTTAAAAAATTTATCGCGTGCCTAGTTTTGATCACGAAAAAAATGCAATGTATACATCACGCATCAAACGAAATCGAAAGGAAATGTTGAACCTAGATGTATCATTTCATTCGTTCATATTTATTGAAAATTTTAAGGGAACCGAGTCATGTGCAATTTAGACAAAATAAATAAATAGCGATAATAAATCGTTGAAAATAGACGGTTCAGTGAGAATAAAATCAATCGCAGACGAACAATTTTTGCAAGACATCGATCCAAACCTAAACTTGGTATTATATCAGCTATAAATTTCCAATCGGAATCACAGTCATGTTTGCGAGAGGAATGAAAGTCGCAATTTTCTGATTCTTTGGAGTGCAAAAATTCGACCGCGACGCCAATTCGAATCAATTCATTCAACTTTACAACGGAAATTAAAGTTAATGTGTTCGCGCGCGTTTTTACTCCGTGGCCTAGATGATAAATGACTTCATTTATTTCAGGCCTAGGCGCGAATGTGAGAAAATTGGTTATCGCCGATAATCAATTTACCAAATAAGCAGTCAGTGATTCGGAACCACCGACTGCTTATTTCCGGTCTAGAAAAAAAAAGTCGTTGAAAATGTTCGATTTTATCTCAAATAAACCGAGCACAAAATCTAACGTCGAATTAAATTCAAGTTTCTGCAGACTTGATTTTGAAAAAGTTCAACGGTGACGAAAATACCGAA
This sequence comes from Trissolcus basalis, assembly GCA_025266255.1. Taxonomy (NCBI): domain Eukaryota; kingdom Metazoa; phylum Arthropoda; class Insecta; order Hymenoptera; family Scelionidae; genus Trissolcus; species Trissolcus basalis. Next base: position 19,854 of record JAAMPD010001561.1, on the reverse strand, counting down.
AGAATAAAAATTCACGTGCATATAATTTTTTGCGATATTGCTGCTTTAGAGACTAAAGTGGGAAATGTTTTCTCATTAAAATGAAGTGCAACGACTTATGAAAAACAAAGAACGAAGTAGATTAGAAATAAAAAATGATTACCACTCAGCGAATTTGTTCAACTTTGTCCGACGTGGAATAGTTGAAAGAGTAAGGCAGTTGAATGTGAACTAGTGCATGCAAATGATAAATTGATATGAATGGTGGACGTGCGAGGTTAAAAAATTAAAAAAAAAAAGGAAAAAGAAAAATGGAAATTATAAAGTTTAACAAAGCACGTACAAATCTTTGAAATTTATTCGACTTTTTATTTTCTTTGACAAAAACTAGAAAGATTATGTAGATTAGCTGTTTTGCCAGAGATTATGTGTACAACGGATGATATTATAATTTGCGTGTCATGAAAATGTTTTATTCAATCTTTTCTACGGCTGCACGATTGCGAAAAAAAAAAAAGATTACCTTTTCGACCGTGTTTATTTGCGGAAATTTTTCCCCAACAATTAATTACGATTCACCTGAGCAAATATTTTTGTTTGAAACTCAAACGATACCATATTCAAAGTTTCATTTTAACATACAAAAGTACACCGACTTGCCCATTTCATTTTGCCATCGTAACCACATTAGTGAATTTTATATTTATTCATATAGTTACGAAACGTTATCCGCTGAATACACAATGAGTACAAATAAAAAAAAACGAAGTCCTTTCAATGATAATCCGCGACTCGTTTCTGCTACTTTGATTTGCGTTGAAATCAAAATAATTAATGGAAAACTGTTATCCCGCGAACGAAAAGCTTTGATGAACGCTTTTGAGATTAACTTGATTAAACATTCAAACGCACGGGAACTTCTTTATTCACACAAAAAATTTGCACGCGATCAAAATTTTTTTACACTGCTGAAAAATGAAATTCCACTCTCTACTGAAATAACTATTTTTCACATTTGCTTCATACTGGAAGGAAAATGCAAGAGTGGTATGGTCACCGGACAAAAAAAAACTGCAAATTTGTTTAAAAAATTACGATCCATAATTTGTGAAACATTTATTTCAAAATTGCGGATCCGTAGCAGTTGCATAAATCTTGCGAAAAGTGGCCAGAAGGGAGGAATAAATCTCGTCTGAGTGGGGCAAAAAAGTGCGTTATCAGATGACGGTCCGGCGTATCGACGTCGCAATTCGGCATGGCAAAATAACATTCACCAGTTATTAGATTAACTTATCTCCTCTTTTGTTCGATTATTTATTATCATAACGGCGACAATGGCTTCAAAGTTTACGCCTCACAATGGTGATCATTTAAGTGTATCTCAATCTCGGTACGCAACTTGTCTTTTGAATAAGTTGATTTGCGCAACTTTATCTTGCGCGTTGCTTCATCCTATTATGAGTTTATTGTGCGTGCCGAAGCAAAGATTTCAACGAACAATAAATGCGCGATATTCTGATGCCTTTCAAAAAGAGCGCGACGAGAGCTTGAAATTATCGTGGTTTTTGGACGCGCAATTGTTCACCTAGCGTCATTAAACGACCCGACGGATTGTGCACCTTTTTATGACAAATAAAATGAAGCAAATATCTACGCGAACAGAGATATTCTGAATCCTCCTTTCAAAAAAGTGGCTTTTATCTAATACCCTTTTTAGAGCCACGGATCATTCTGACAGATAATTACAATCACATAGCAGTATACGTTTGAGTATGTTTCTTTTTTCCAATCAAATTATTAGAGTTTTAATTTTTTTTTATCCTAAAAAACGATTGTCTGTCTTTTTTATCAAAACGTCACTCAGAAGAAGACCAAAATCCTATGAAATTTAAACATTATTTTAGAATATTTTTCCTCTTATTTTCGTTGATTATTATAGTAGCATATATATAGTTAACATATATAAGTATAATTTAAAAGTTGTAAGAAATTATAACTTTTTTACTTTAATGTAACTTTGTAGTTGTGCCATGAATGAAACTTTCACAACCTAAATTTGTTGAACGTGTTTGAACCATATTAATGAAACAACAATTAGTGTTTATTCCGGCCGAAACTTTTGTTCAAATGATTGTTACGTAATCAACAAAATTAGAGTCAAAATTTGTGTACAAGTTGAACTTATTTCTATACTAAAATTAATAAGTGTCACAATGGTCTGAATATCACACACTGGTTCTATTGTTTTTTTTTTTTTTTTTTTTCAATTTGTTCTACTTTGTTTTACTTATAAAAGTTAATCGGTCCCAAAAATAGAAAACTGAAAAATATTATCAAGTTATTGCCAAAAGAGTTACATAAAGAAAATGTTGTTGACTTTTATACTAGGAACAAAAATTACAAGTGTGGTCGTAAATACAGTTTGGAAAGTACAACCACCTCTACTGCAAAGGGCAAATCGGAGTTCCGAATCTCATTACTTGTAACATAAGTTTGTCGCACTGACGAACTTGACGCAATAGATCTGTTGGTAACACCTATTTCCAGTTCAGCCGACTTGAGACTTGATGGATTTTGCAAAGTTCGCGAAAGCTCCCGGCTCCCAAGGCACTCGGTCAGTTTGGGAACAGAGAAATGGATTTCACTCGAAAGCACTTTTTCGTGCAACCAAATTCACTTTTAAAAACTATATTCCGCTTTTCGTTATTCAAACGTAAAAACGAACTAGAAGTAACAGACGGGGCGAGGGGCGCTCAAACTTCAACTCCATTTCCGACGTGACGAAAAACTGTGCGAACTGTGTATTCTTTCTTACGCGCGCGAGATATATATCTATCCAGTTTTGATCGATATGGCATGCTCTATGATACTGAATTAAAATTGTTCCCTCGCAGGAAATAATAAAACAGTGAGAGCCCCGAGAATTATAATAATAAAAGTCCAAATGACGCCGTTTGTGGAAATGAACAAACCCGCGGAAGTGTAAAAAAGGCTCTCGCATGCCAGCCTCGCCCAAGCGCATTTCGCTATTTTTTCAAATCGTTACACACTTTTCCATTTCTCCATGAGGATATAATAATAATTTAATGTCTACTACCGTGGACGTTCCAGAGCGTCTCTGAATCAACTCTTTGTGAATTAAAAAATCACAAAATATAGTTATGAAAATATGCTTTAACAGCAGAGTTCGCTCAACAGTTTCGCCTTTCATGGCTTAATGAAAAAAAAAAATAATAATAATAATAATAATAATAAAATAACATCACGATGACAAAAATTGATGCAATTATGATTGCCAATTTATTAAGTTGTCTTTGTAAAAGCTATTATCGCGAATAAAAAGAAACAAGCTGTTCGGCAATCTCTAATATCGATTCGCCTGTCATCGTCTTGTCCTCATAATAAATTCAACGTCCCCGCGACGTTGTTATTCTAATTTAACGAGGCAAATTTTGAAGCAGTTTGTGCATAAGTTTTTATATCACTTTTGCGTCTCTAATCAAAATTTAAATTCATCTTCTGGATTATTTACATCGCCGCGGCGAAACTTCGCAGCAATGATTGTTAAAGAAAATCGATCGAAACTTTGCCTTCAAAGTTGAATGATGTAATAACGTTTACGAATTATAATGACGGTATTCAAGCGAGCCTAATTTCGTCATAACCACGCTACATTACGCGGTAAGGGCTTCCAATTCAATTAATGCCGTGGGTCATTATCATGTCCAATAAAAATGAGTCAAAAAGAAGCCCAGAGACAAAAGAACTCGAGTTTTGTATCTATAAAGCGAGGTCGTTGAATTTCGAGTTGTTGGCACCGCAAATATTGCCCGGCATCGATCCAAGTCAAAGTCATTTCATCCAAGAATTTTCTTGCTCTGAGCATCAAATTTTATACAGGGTTATAATTTGCCGACATTTTTTATGATCTTCTTTTGTCCCCGTTTGCCGCTTGGTTCCTCCTTTTTTTTCTCCCATCTTTTTGCAAATATATCCAATCATGATTTTCGTCGTCATCATTTTTGAACTCAATTTGAATAACGTAATTGTGTTAACCGAGTTTAAATTCGTCCCTTAGTTATAGCAACTGTAAGTTTATTAGTCACTTTAGTTAAACTGCAATTCGTACCATTTTTTTCTCTCGCAGCGCTCGATGAACAACTTATCAGGATATCTAATATCTCTGACAGCTTTATCTCCGTGAGTAGGAAGTTCTAAAGTTTTATTACAAATAAAACCCAGGCAAAGTTTTCTACAATGAGTTTTGATAAACGTTCCATTTATTGATTTGGCTCCAATGTTGCTGTTTTGAATCAACGGAAAAAATTTTTCAATTTATTCGAAAGAACATTCAAATAACAAAAATTACAAGAGCAGAAGAAAATTACGATACAACCTTTGAGATGTCTCATTCCGTTTGAATTATGTTATTGATAATAAAATTTGGCATGTTTTGGAATGCTTCCAACCTGAAGACGTTGAGAAAAACAAGAAAACACCTGCCATCACTCACCAAAAATAAGAATTAGAAGATGAAAAATCCTGAGTAGAATATCCATAGTTGTATAGACGGTACGACAACTATTAAATCCTTAGATCGATCGACACGCACACAGCATGATTAAGTCATGCCTCACTGGACACCAGTTTGACCTAACCGTGAAAGCCTCGCGGCGTTTAACTCAAAACGACACATGGGAAAACCAGCCAACGCATTCGAAAAGACCGCGTGTGCTTTTCAGCCGGCTCGAGGGTGAGCGCGGCAATACGATTGCGACAGTCTCCGATCTGCGACTGAATGGCCAACGCCGTGGGAGCGTTTGCGCTAGAATTCGCGCCCGCGCAGCAACGTTATCCTCGCCCCAAACAGTTATCAGTGAAAACCCCTCAAAATTTGACCCCCTGTCCCTACTCTCTGTCCCTTTCACGTTCCGGATTTTCTTCTTCCAGTTCCTTTTGCTAGCTTCGTTTATCTTCGAATTATCTGTATACCCGGCGCTTTATGGACTGATTCGCGCATACACCTGGGATTTTGGCTTGCAGTTCGGATTGGCTTGACCAAGGATAGTTTATGTTAACTTTGAGTGCATGTTTTTGTACCCTGCAATTCGTACAAAAAATTACTGCAAAAAATTTGATGGCTAATCCGAGAGATGTGCAGTAAAAACTAAAAGTTTTTCTGGTTACTTCAAAATTGACAAATGATAGAACAAAAATAGTTACTTCAATGCATACAATTACGTAAAAAAATTTTTTTTTACTACAAGTATAAGTTGTGATTTGCAGTTTTAGAGAATTTTTGACAGTTTCTATAGGCTAAAGTTACGATAGAATAATCGGAACTTTAGAAAGTGATGTCGTAACTTCAGATATCGTTGGTGCAACTATAACTACTCTAATGGTTGCTACAGGATAACTATTAATGCTTTGGTTAATACATGACTTGAATGACTATGAGTATATTCTCTATTAAGGATGATGCACATCTAAGATGTACTTGTGGACCAACGGACAAGACGACCGACTACCATTACAGAAACCTAAGTTCAAATCCCCTATCATTATTCCGAGTTTTTCAACACTATCTAAATTCATATTTGTTCTATATCCATTAATATTATAATAATAAAATTAATTATTAAATAAACGTCAAAAATGGTGATTGAATTTGATTAAACTAATAATGACAAGAGAAAATATCGTACCTGAATATTCCTTGTTATCATCAACTCAGAGTAAATTTGGCCAGTGGGAATAGGACAAGGAATTTAATTGAAGAAAATTACTTCTGACGTACGACCGGTCATGGTTGGCGTTTCAATTTCTCAGTGAAATCCTTCTGCAAAACCTCTCCAAGTTTTGTAAGAGAAAGAAATAGATATATAGTGCTCATATGTTGCAATTGTATATACGATTATAAGAACACAGATGCGCAAATATATAAAGCATAAATGCAACATATATATATAAAATACTGGCACTTTTTTTACCATTTTTTTTATTTCTTTTTATCTGATGAATTATCAAGTAGCTTGTGAATTTCAGGAAATATTTCTCATAGCCATTTAACGTTTTATTTATTTAAGACATTACCTGACGAAGATTGTTTACCGTATCTGAAGAAACTTTTTATGTAATTAAACTTTTGTGAGTTCGTAATAACACATATTGATATTCGATCTAAATTGTGAATGTTATTTACCAGCTCCAAGAAATATCATTAAGTACATATTGCGTTTCATATTTCAAAACTTGAATGATATCAATGAAAGAAATAATATTTAATTGAAAGAAAAGAATATTTAATTTCAGTTTCATATTGCAAAAATTCGAACATTGCTCCAACTTTGTTAAACTTGAAAAAGTCTTATCGCAAGAGTTTTTAATATTTTTGATCAATTTGCATTTATTATGAATGAACTACATGTTGGGTCGATGGATGTAAATCAAACACCGAAACTCATTCAAAATATCAGAGATTGTTTTTTTTTAATACCACTCTGAGCGATTACGTTATTACAAAAAATATTGAAAAAAAGCCTCATTGTTTGTTTTACAATTTGATGTTGATATTCTTTTCAATTTGACATTTTTCATTTGAAAAATTGTTTTTATTTAGTTGGATTGCACACGACAGTTGAGGCATCGTGAAAAATTCATTTATCCTCCAATTTCGAAACGTAATGAACATGTTCAATTACCTGTTTTTCCGGATGTACTTGCGAATTGTCTGGCCTTTTGCGTAGCTGCACACTTTTATCTACCCTCTATAAATCTCTCCACGCCGACTAACCGTGGATTATCTGAAACCATTTTACGTGTTGATCGCCTATCTCCTTCGTCTAGATTTTATGTTACAAAAGGGATGGAAGACGCTTCGCAAGATGAATCCAAGTACGTTACGGGTGTCTTCACTTCTACATCACCAGCGTGTGTATATGGCGCAACACAAGTTTTCGTGCTCAAGTGTTTCCGAAATCTTAAGTTACAATAACGAGTCGCTGCAAATGCTAGCAAAATTGTGCAAATCTGTTTTTACCATATTACACATCACGAGGCTGAATAGCATCGCAGAGGCGACCGTGGTTGGTACATGTGCCCGTAATCGCGCGCACATATATATTCTTACAATTATCCGACACTATACCAGTTGTCCTAATTAAAAGGTCACGTTAACTGTAAAGCACTATAATTGTTAGTGAATATTCAGCTTGCGTCGGCCATCAATGTTAGTTACCGAAACTGTAGTTATTAGTTACCCCGCCGGTAAGACGGGTTAAATTATAATGAAGTTACATTATACTAACAGTTATAAATTGCGATTGTCTTCCTCAGTTGTCGTAACCGAGTGAATGTATTCGGAGTAATTGAACAACTTGGTTGACGTCTGAAATAACGTTAATTTATGGCGAACAAATTTGAGCTTGCATTTTGGATATCCCTAAACTTATCCTGTCGTAGACAAATAATTCAATCCACAATCGCTCGGGATTGCTTATGTCGAAACAGACGCTAATGTGACACAAATGCATCATGTGTTCATACACGCTAACTGTATGGAAAGTGCCGTAACAATGATGATAAAATTCGACGGCATAAGAGTCGCAAACAAAAACGCGACAACACCATTTGCAATTAAGAAACGCGCCGACAAAGGTCGTTGTCATAAACTTTCGTATAAATGAATAACAAACTTGTCATAATACGATTTCGCAGTTAATTTGAAGGTTAAACCAAGAAGGTTTCGTCTTCCATTGTTTTACCCAGTTTTACCTCTTCTTACGTTTTTTTATCGAACAGTCGGTGGGATATATGATAAGCCCGTAAATTTGAAACTGTCAATTATATACTTTTATCGTTTGTTTGTCACTTTCCGTCGCTTGTTTTATCGCCGGGCATTTCAACTAACTTCGCTCTCGTCTATTGCCGTTTCCCGGGATACCTTGTGTGTCGCTCCTTTATGTCACACGCAGATTCCCCATTACAATTCACCCTTCACCGGCATTGAGCTAAAGTAATTCAGTCCGGATACTGTATCTCGTCATACTCGAGAGTTTCTTAAGAAATCGAATAGCAATCGCAAATCTGATTATTTCTAAAGCAGCAATTTATATGTCGGCGATAAAGAATTAGCCGCAGGTCACGGATCTGATGCTCCACGTACTTCATTTGGTTCGTACTTTCATCCAATTCTAATAAAAGTGGAATTATATAGATAGATATTTTTTTTTTTTCGTTTCCATGAATACTTATCATCAGTAATGTATACAATTTTTATCACAAACCAACTGAGATTTCATTATCTTTTCGGTAAAAAGTAACATCAATCAAAAATTAAAATTAAAAAAACCTCTCGATAATCAGATCCATCAAATATCGACATTTGCATTGGTCCAATTTAAATACCGTTCAAATATTTTCCAAAATGCATTTTTATTAATCAAAATACAAAATTGATTTTTAAAATACGAACGTGTGCTAATACAGTGAATAATTAATTGGTAAAATGAATTAATTGGTTGTAGAGATGTGTGGCCTTCCAGTAAAAACAAGGTAAGTTTTTTTATAATTTTAAATTTCATATTGAGCATATAAAATTTTTCGTTGTTCCAGAATCATGATTTCAAAAATATATAAAAAAAACTGGTATATTATCAGAAGTCACAAAGTAAAATTGCCTTTTTCTATAAAAATGTCACATGCAAAATAATTTTACGATATTCTCTCACAGTGACGGTATACAAATTAAAATATAAAAAGTATGTACACTACTTAACAAATATTTTACGTTTTATTAAATTTTTATAAGAGATTATAATATTGAGATTGAATTATTTTTACTAAAAAAAAAATCTAATTTTTAACATTCTCAAAGTGAGAACTCAATCAAAGAATACCAGTAAAGTGAAATCAACGTGGGCTCTTTTGACAAACTTTTCGAAATGTATTCTATTTAATAAATCAGTAATTCGATTGTCTCTTAATAATGTACAAATAAATTAAAAAAAAATTGCACAACTTTTGTTCAGATTTAATGTAATTTTGTGATCATATAAGAACTTATATGAAAAGCAATTTTTTTGCAAAAGTCGAACTGCAGCTTCACGTATGTTCCAACTAATATCGCGATGTTCGAACAAATATCTCAAAGACCTATTGTCATCTCACAGTTTCAGCCAAAAACAGATTATGATACTGAGCGAACCGTCGACCTGTCAAATTCACTCTGAACATTAAGCGTTCTTTGTTCGTTAACTTCAAACAGAATTTGCATTTGCGGAATGCAATTGTATGTTTTGATAGAAATATTTCCGTTATGGACTCAATCATTGATAAATGTTGAATCCGATGTACTCAAGATCCGAACAAAAAATGCCATTCCATTCAAATCCCTTGATTACAATAGATTTGCGTGTTTTCCGCAAGCCAAACATTTTTGTGAGTAAATTAAATAATTCGGATGTTGGCAACTGAGAAAATGGTCGAGTTGAGTGAAAAGCTATCTGATGCGTAGGTTGCGAGTATGAAAACATCGTGGATTCATTTACAGAGTACATTTCGTTACAGGACGATGATCCAGTCCGGATATAACAATTTGTCCTCATCTACATAGCGCTATGGGATGCAAATCACATAAATCCACATACAAATGAGTGCATTTGCATAGTGAACGGCAGCGGGACAGACCACAGTAAAACCTTAGGAACGAGCCAAATAGCCGTAATGGCTGAGACTTTTCAGAGAGCAACACAATGTGAGATAGAAAATCACGAGTTGCTATCGCCTGCAAAACTGCTGGCTTTCCGGCTGGGATAACGTGCGATCGGACACAATAAGCAATCGAGTTTACGCGGTCGGCAAGTGATCGCAAATTTTTTGTAATAACAGGAGCCGATGATTTGGCGATATTGCATAACGCGTCAGTGGCCAGTTGCGGATTAAATAGGCCGATCGCTCCAACAGAGATATATTTAACATAAACGGCTATTCGGTTCGTTTACGCAGTTGCGCGCATTATACACGCGCTTGTGTTGACTGCTCCATTTCGAAATCGTTGCATGATATTTGCATACCGTCTCTGACGGTATACCGTGTCGAAGCGAACAACGCCCGGCCCAAATACACGAAAGTAATTTAATGATCATCTATTTTGTACCGTAAATAATAGGGCATTTTTTTTAACGTCCACTGCAAATGCAATAAACCCACGAGCCAGTGTAGCAACATTGGCACTACCGGACATGCAACATTCACTCAATTTGCAGAAAAATTTTCTATTGCATTGATTTTAAAATATCGCGTATGTTTTATTCCTTTTTTTTTTCGAAATTGTTCGCTCATCTCTAAAAGTGTTCACGCCCAGTTTATTCTGATGAAAGCCATCGTAAAATGTTGTGACGATTTTTCTTTGTTCCTGGTTTTTTTTTTTTCAGATATTGCATCTATTATTATTTTAATCTTGTTTTAAATATAAAACCAAATATTTTGTCTAGTTAATCTGAATGAATGGCGAAATGAAAATGTTTGTGCTGTTTTTAAATCTGGCATTACTTTTATGATAAAACACCGCCGAGCTTTGCATGCCGCGATTTTTATCCGTCGGAGAAAAAGCATGAGATTTTTTGAATAGTATATTCAAACTTGAACGCAAATAAAAATGTGGAAAAAAGGTAACATACAAATTATGGATCTACGAAAGTACACTTGTGCGCAAAATAGCTCAAACAGCCGATTCAATGCGGAACATAATTGCGACTCACGATTTGACTTGTAGATAAATATTCTGTAATTAAATTTTGCGACGACGCTACTTGCATTATGCAAAGCATTCAAGAAAAGTCGAGTGAACAAAACCTTGAAATGATGTTTGCGCGGAAATTTGACGTGTATTTGGAGCACGTAGGATGCATTCTCAAAGTTAACGTTCGTACACGTCCGTGCACTTGCGCCGCGGTTACCTGCAAACTTAGCTTTCTAAAACGTTTCTCGGCAACTTTCGACTTTAAAAATAAATTATCTCTGCGACTTCTGAAATCGAAAAAGAAATTTTGTCTTTCCACGGGCGACGCGACCCAAACCGAACGGTCTTGCAAATAAAAATTCTGTCCTTTTCAAGACCGTAGTGGAATATAAAAGTTGACTCAAAAAATTTCACCGTTTCTTAATGTTGCATTGATGGAGTTGATTTTCGTAAATCGAGTTTGTCTATCGTTTTTTTTTTTTTTTAATTTTTTTTAGTAAGGGGGTAACAAAAAAATTTACGGAAAGGACGTCAGAGCTTTGTTCACGAATAATGTCATCGCGAGCGGTGAAATTGAGCAAGTGTGAGATGAGAAAAGCCGTATCCGTTCGTGAGCTCAGATTGCCTGTTTCGTCGTACTTTGTCGCCGCGAGTTCAGGTTATTAGATCACTCCCTAAAGCTCGTTTAACATTAAGTACGACGTCTATGTGACAAAGGTTGATGCAAACATATATAAAAACAAAGAGCACTGTGGTTATCATGCCATACAAATTTAAGATGCAAACATAAAATTTATATTTTGGTAATTTTGAACATAACGAAATGATTAAATATCATCATATTTGATCAATCAATTAGAAGATGTGGTTGATGCGTATTAGAAGAATTTTTTTAAGAAAACAAAACGAGAGTTACTAAATTCTTCCAAAAATTACTGATAATACAAAGATCATGTAATCTCCTCCGAAACTTGAAACGCAGCTTGGATAAGGGTAAGTAAACTTCTCAGAAATCAAAAACGTCATTTAGATAAAAATATTTAAACTTCTCAGAAAAAAAAATGTTTTAAAATATTTTATTGGTATGTAGAAAATCAACGTACAATAATATTTCATTTTTTACACTAAATAAAAACAATAGTTATTTTCATATCAATTTAAAAAAATCTTAATAAATGTACCTAGTAATGTACCTAATAAAAGTACCTAGTTTGAGAAAATATTACAAAAAACGGGTGTATTATATGAATTTTTCACAAAATTATTGCGAAATTTTTGATAATGTAAAAACTGTAATGTAAATAAATAAACTGTTTACTATGACATTCGTTTAAATAAATATCTGTGAATATTATTATATATGGGTATAGATATATCTTTGTTATTACAATATTACAAATGAATGATTATTATTAACTAATTAATCAATTATTTTTGATCTTGTGTAAGAAAAAGCCCTCGTTGAGATACTTAACGAGTTGCCATAAAGATCAGTTTACACAATGCGAAGCATTTGGAATGAATCATTAATTAATAATTCCTTGAAATAGTTCATTAACAATGCTGAATACATTGATTCCTCAATAGTTGCCATATTAAATTTTGAATTAAATTTCACTTTCGAATTTAAGCCATATTTATTACATGCCATTATTACAAGTTGTATCATGAAACTATTCTCAATTCATTATACAGACAAATACCCTCGACGTTGACTAATTATTCTCATGAAAACGTTAAACTATTATTCTAATGTTGAATTTTGTTTCTGATCCGTCTATATTCCCAACTCAATATTGTATTCAGTGTAACTTGTAATTAACATCCTTGTTATTACATACGTAACAGACAATTTTTGCTTGTTCACACTGGTTATCATTTAGATTGTTACAAATATTGAGAAGGTATTTTCAACTGCATTACATACATAATTTTAAATTTTTTCTACAGCAACATAAATCACATTATATGTATATATATTACAAAAACTAATCAATCAGTGAAAAAGGTCAAATATCAATGTTTGTTGTTGATTGCAGTCATCAATTATCTTCATTTCAAATTATTATATAATTGTTCATCGTTACAAGTTACATATGTATACTACTTATTTAAATATTTTTAACAATAAATTCAAACAATGTATGCAAGTTTATATACTATCCGACCAATAGGCAAACTCAAATCAATTATCAAAAAATTCAAAATCTTAATTAATTGAAGAGGCACATGTGAACTCATATTGTTCCCAACAACCACATTTCATTTTAATTTCATTAAGATGGTTGAGAGTGCAGTATGGTACAACAGACACTACTGTTAAGTTTATTATTCAGAATATTACACTACAATACTAAACAAAATTTAAGATGAAAAATATGAATTCAAGATTTGATAAAAAAATTATCAATGGATAGAAGTCAAAAACATAACCTACAACTGTCAACTTTTTAGTTCTTTTAAAGTCGGTATTAAATCAACGATAAACTCGTTTATTTATTTGGACACGTACTCTTTGTCTATATATATCGTTCTCCAACCATAGAAAGAGGTTCAAACATACAATACTATTGTGATGTCTTTTTTTGTATGATCTGATGTCTCCCTCATTCAGTTGCCATTTGCCATATATTGAAAAGTTTGGAATGAATTTGAAAAAAATATAATACACATGATGACATACTGTAAAAACTCGTTAACTCAACATGTAGTACTCAATGTCAGCCAAGAGTCGACGCATGTATTATTAGCACGTATATAGTATCTGCCAAATTATCCGTCGTGCGATGCATTATGCACACAAATACGAGCACACGTACGTTTGTGTGCGTGCGCATATTAGTTTCCGCGGGCTTATGTATATCTTTTGTGAATGTGTGTGGGGTCGAACTGCGCGCTATGCAACATCAGCGCAAATGTTCTGAATTCGCAGTTACGTCGCGCGTGGATATGTTTGCGCACATGCAGAGGGCCGTTTATGGTGACCAATATATGTATATACCCCTGGTAGGCGCACTCGTTTATATTGTGCAGGCTTAACACAATCACTGTAACTGACTGAATTAATTACCCGTTCTAAAAGTGCGATTCAGACGACCACTCTCGAGCGATTAATGAACCACTAAGCGACTCGCGCAATGATAAGAATTGCCATAGAGATATGTTTGAACCGTCACGTTGCTATCGGAGAAGCTAAACGCATTATCATCGAATCAACCGCTTCGTATGGTTTGTTTCCCATTCATTTTCACATGTGACTTTTGAAACTAACAGAATCTAAAAGACCGATCGAAAATCATTTCACATGCGTGCATGTATGACAGACGCAAAGCAAATAGCTTGAAATGCCTGTTATTTTAAATGCCAGATTTTTTTTCTTTTTCGAAAAGAGCATCATTTTGATTGAAGTGTCCTGTTGATTGAAAAAACCAAAAATTTGCATTTTTCATCAAAAGCGGAATGAATTCTGAAATACAAAAAATGGAGTTCTGAAGATTTTTTTGAAAATGTATCGCCTAAAAGCTTTCAGTAGTATTGCATCGTGGGTTTTATTTGTGTTTTAATAATAAAATCTGGTAACAAACAGATTTCTGGTAAAAAAAATCTGTTTTTTCAAAACAACGAATTGTTATGTGAAAGGAATGTAGACCTGTTTGTTTCAAGTGGTTTTCAATATTTTTTTTTCTTTTTGAATATCCTTTGTGGGTGTCCACGTACTAGATTTCTGAGTAGCGTCATTTACTTCGAGTTAGCAAGTTGACTTATTAGCCAAGTTTGCTTGGTACGAAGTGCGCCGGCGAACCGCGGAATCACATTGCCAACTTCTCGTTTACTTTTACCACGTGAGGTGAATCATCGATCCCACCCCTTCATCGCTATTGCAATCGAGCTTTCAGGTTTATTCACACCCTTTGTAGAGATTTAGCTTGAAAAATCAAGTAATCAAGGAGAGTGCTAGCATACCGTACCTAAATCGACAGACAAAAATTTTCAAGAAAAATTTTTTCTGAAAATTCATCTTCTGCAAAAAAAACAGAGCAAATAAACCAAATTTTAAAATGAAAAAAAAATCATCTAAATTGGGTTCTTGTTTTCGCTTCACTCCGGTTATTTCGTGTAGGGTGTAAATAAAGAATTAATCTTTTTCGTCAGTCGACGGTTAGATTGCGCTGACGGACGAACGATGGATGGTTGTCTGAATTTCACTCGTTTTTTCCAACTTTTTTTCCCCATCCTCACTGAGATTTCATGAGGTTTTCTTGTTTCGTTTGTTCGACAAAAGTTTGAATTGATTCGATAGTTTCAAATTTCAAAGTAATTTTGTTAACGAAATCTGTCCGATTTTTTGCGGGGTATTTCGTGATGGGTCTCTCTTAGTTCTTTGAAATTCCCGGATGAATGCTGATCAATAATGCGGTTGAATGCAATAAGATATGCGTTTTTCACGCTCGATTAGAGGGATTAATCGTAGCGGAATATATTCGATAACTCAAACGTTATTGTTGTTACATTCGACTGAATAGCTTTATTATACCCATCTGCAAACTGTAAATTCATTTTACAAAAGCTAAGCAGAATGATTTGTTTATAACCCGGACTCTAAGTTTATTTATAACATTTAGATTATGATTGTAATATTTCAATTGTTATTAATTCAAATTGCTTTGAATATTTATTATTGAATTTAAATTTTTGCCTCGCTTCTATAAATAAAGGACACTTTAACAATCATTTTAGAATTAGAACATGTCACATGCCATAACCCAAACAATCAAACAAATATTCATGAAAATATATTTGAAACGAGCTGAAATTTCGTGCTTCACACGGGTACTTCCGTTATTCGTCATGTCTGTTTTTACACACTCTACTATTCAATAAAAATGAAAATGTATTTATTTTCCTTTATCCAACAATTTTTTATCTGCACGTATATACTGTTCTCGAAAATATTCAATATTTTCTCAGAATAAAATCTAAAATAATTACGATCAGCTTTTGTTCACTAATTCTAATACCGAATGAGTTATAAAATTTAACTAAACTTGTCTTCAATTTTGTTACATTTACGATTAAATTTGTTTGCCTAGGAAAATTCAATTAAAAAATTTACATACCTTGAAATTAAATTATTCAGCGCTGAAATCTTTCCCTATGACTCACATTTTCTATAATTTTCAACCGTTAACATTATTTTCTCTTAAAGTTCAATTTATATAGTCCAAATTGAATTTGCAAATGATTTTTTGTTCTAATAGAACTCAATTTGACAGTTCCAACTGCCACAACATTTACCTAATAAAATATCGAATTCACTGTGTGTCGAAAAATTGAAATTCAATTGAGTACTTTCGAATTGTCGTTAATTGATTTTTATATTCTCCAGAGTGTTTTTCATTTACCAGGAATGTAGTTTTTAATTTAATAAAATTCAACTAACTTCGTACCACGATTAATCAACTAAAATCGAAACAGTTTTCATTTTCGTTTAGAAAATTAACGATTATCTCTTCAATGGCTTGCAACTTGAAACAAAATTTCCGAAGAGGAATGTTCGAAGCTGAAACCACATTCACGTGCTTCATTAGGAGTCTATAAAAATACCGAAGCACAAAACTCAATATTTCGCTGGAAATCTAAGCGAAAATCTTGACGTCGAAAGTTTTGCAATGAAAGTGTAAACGATACAACGTGCCTGGTTGGCGTGCGAGTTTGGCTCTGCGCTATCGTACTCACCGAGCTAATGAATCCTTAGTAAAAGTAAATTGAGGCGTTAGCAGAAGGGCGATGTTTACCCAGGCGTCTTGTGCGCTTGACTGTTGATATTTATTCATTAAAGATTCAAACTCCAAACGAATCATCGCCGATGATTAATTGAGTCTGATTAATTTTTGTCACGGATCGATCGTCGTCGCCATCAATCATCCACAAACAGACATAATTGAATTCATAAATCCCATTAAACTTGCAACTGTGATAAAATTTCTCAAGTTCGAGCGTACGTTCGAATGTGCGCTCGTCGAACGTGTAATCCCAACCATACTGATGAAATTCGTATTGGACTCTGCAGTTAATGAGCTTGCTTTATCGCATTTCACGTCAAGTGCCACTTGGTTGTAACCGTGGATCATGCTACAGCTTGTTATATGCTCGCTAATCGCGTTTTCAGCCGCAAGTTCACAATCTGTATTTCAGTACGTCTTATATTTGGTGCGTATAAGAGCCTCAAGATCTAATTGCAATTAAACGTTATTGAATTAATAAAAAATGATCAATCCTTTATAAGCGTAAAGTCACTTAAAAGTAAGATGCCTCCAAACGTTTCCTTTTTAGTGCCTCAAATAAAATACTACATAAAAAATGGTATATAAGCGGTGAAAATCATTCCACTCTAAACAGTAGAATTATTGTGCTTTATGTGAACCATTAAGTGTTAAATTTGTTCAAAATAACCCGTACGGAAATGGACATATCAACGTAGCATCATCATTCTTACAATGGAGATCCACCAATATTCTACCGAATATCCACGTCTCCCAAAAATACACCAAGAAGCTACGTTGGTGCGACGAATACGTTCCGTACGGGAAAGTTTTATTTAAATGTTCTGTTTAAAGTTTCAAAATTTTCATTTGTAAGAATTCAAAAGTTCCAAAAAAATTGTATGTCACAGTAATTATCGTTAGAAAAAGGAATTCGTCTAATTCAATAGTGGAAATCAAATCAAATTCATCTCTTATTTTGATTAAATTTTACAAAGAAACTGAACTTGAACTATTTTTCAATTCAAAAGTTTTAATTCATATAATCAGCAAGTACTGTCCAAAAATAGTCTGAAGATTTAATATAATAATAAAAACTTGGTATAATTTTTATACCAAAGCTGCTCAAACGAATTAAACAACACTCGTTGTTTACGTTATGTTTACATGACATAATATGACACTAATTTGTGCTCTTGTATTTCATCTTTCATTAATTTGCACACTAGTAGACGGTATCAATTTTTTTGCTTTACAACAAAAAAAATTTGTACAGCGCTACACTTACACCAAATATTTTTTACATAGTTTTTACATTATAAAGTTGGTTTAAATTAGTTTGCCAGGGCTCTGAAATGTTACAAATTTACATACCTCGTGAACGATCAAAACCGACATGCATTACACCCCATTGTCAACAATTAGTACGTCATCATCGTCATAAATAATCATTAAATAATTCGTATCGCTACTTATCATAGGACTATGATGACTATGTATTGTTGATCAGGTATGGCTAATTGTATGATTGATATCTAATGATAAGTGGCTGTCTGTTGACTAAATGTCGCTATAGTAGCTGACATCTGTTCAGAATTTGTCGAGTTGTAATGGTATACAATGACAGCAACGATAGGTATTCAATTACATAGTTTAAAAAACTTATTATGCAGGGTTTACCCATTTATAACCTTCTGTCAAATATACTCTTTCACATTTATATTTTGTCGAGTCGCAAACGATATTCACAGATGAAAAACTTGGTTATCGTTGAACAGATTAAAAACTTTACGAGAATAGCGTTATAATGAGCCCAGGTTGTTAAGTCTGGCTCAAATAAGGCTATAGAAGGTGCCTATATTAAGCCACAAACACATTAACTTAGTGACTGAAGGATTATGTTTTATGCTAACGAGACTTTTTTTCGCTCGAGTTAAAAAAACCAGATTCGGATTACGAAAGATGTAATGAACTCCACAGATTCTACTCGGGTGTCTAATTTTTGGTATTTATGCATTAAAAATGAAAATGTTTTTTTAATTCAATACTCTTTTATTTTATTTCATATCAGATTCATTAAAGGCAAACTTATATCTAAATAATTGTTCCCCGAGTAAATTAAATGACTTACATGATGCCACTTTTATGAACTTTTTATTTTGTAATAAATTGTTTGCAACTACATGTTTTCACAATATATAACAGATGAGCTTTTTTTGTTACTCGCCCATAATAAAGTGAGCAATTATTGTACAGCAATAATAACATTAATGTTATATCGAATGCGGAAAGACACAAATTTCCTCAAAAATATCACGTAACTCTGAAAAGACAGTAAAATCTTTATGTTCTTAGTATGTCGTGACTGAACTACTAAAATTTAGGTTTACTGATGCTACTGCTGCTCTAAATTACCAATACAAGTTAAATGTTTTTCTATGTTTCAGTTATTTCATGAGTACACCGAATAACAATCTCTTACTTGCCGATTTTTAATGAATTAATAATCAACTTTTATACAACTGAATTTTTCAAATAACTAAAACTACTTCTAATTTTATTTCTCCAACGATCCACTTGCCTCCATTTTACTGTTTAAACACCACTTTAGTTTTTATGACTTTTTATAAACAATTACTTTTTATGGCGATTGTTTGAAAAAAAATCAACATCTTTCTTTAACTCAATACTTATGTATGAAATCTGGTGAATTCAAGGGGATGAAAAATCTACAACGAATATGGTTTTCTATTGGCCAAATCTCCATCTTATAGCAAAACTTCATAGTTGATCGCATAATACGTAGCAGAGCGGACGGTATCCCGCATCTGCTGCATAAGACAGGCTAGTGAAATAGCGTCGCTTCGTTTCACCAAGTTAACTTATCACGACTGAAACGTAAAAAAAACGCCACTCGGTACTCGTCTCCAAGATTTATGGCGGATCTGTGGCTTTTCGAAAGTCGCCCGATACATACCACGCTGTCTTGTTCAAATTATGACCCATTACGGAGGTTTGTTTTTCGTCAACTATATAGTTGATGAAAAACAATATCTAAGCCCATTTTTTTACATTAAGTGTTGTTGACAATTTTCTTCTCTTGTTATTTTTTTTTACTCTTACAAAACTCTGTCTCCACGAAAGAAATCAACATTCTGACGTTGGTTTCAGAACTAGAATAATTTTCTCAGATCAAGAATATTTCTTCTTATTCGAAAAGAAATAGATGTTACACATTTTTTTATATATTTTTTAAATATATGCATAGTTTTGAAAAATTGATTTTCCATTCGAATTTCGCGCTTTATATATTTTGGGGTTAGTAGAGATTGTTGTATATTTCTGAAATGCCATCATCTCTGTTTGTGTTTA
>JAAMPD010001560.1:0-22938 GCA_025266255.1 Trissolcus basalis | reverse complement strand
TAACAATCACCATTAAAGTTGTACATAAAAAAAATAGTCACTACTTATTTTTCTCTGTGTAAGACAAAGATACTAAAGTACTGATTAAATGAATAAGACAAAGACACTAAAAAAATGTGCATTCCACGGGTTAATTTCAATGTGTTAAACAAAAAATCCACAGATTCCAAGAAAGTTGGTATAACCATAGTTCAAAATTTATTTTCATTAATTATTTCAACATCAAAATGCAGAAAACAATAATTTTTCAAGAATTAAATTTTAATTTTTTAATTCTTCATTACATGTCTGAATATTTTCTGAAAATTCTCTTATTATGAAAATAACGAATTAAAATAAATTTTCCAAATAATTAATTCGTGTTTATTTATGTGGTAGTATTTGTTTCTATGTTTCAATAGGTAAAGTAAACAAGACCTTTTTTGTGTCTTTTTCGTTTTGTCGCAAATGTAAATACTAGAGAATGACGTTTTTCATTTTTGGCGCTGCGAACGTAATTTGATTTCAGAATTCAGAATCGGCCGGATCGTGTTTCAGTGTGGCCAGAAAGACAAAAGTTTTGCAAAGAAAGAAAAAGCTAATTATTTTGGATTTGTTTGAACTATTCTGGAAAAAATTCATTCAAAAAATAACATTTCGAAATCATAAGTTTTATTCAAAGGTAAACTCAGTTTCATAATTCCCATTAGAAATTTTGATCATAACAAGGTAATTGTCTCGATTTTTTTTTCAGAGGTTAATTTGTATGGGTTTCAAAACAATCAGTAAATTAAAAATTTACCAAAAACATTAATGAATTTCATTTGTTTTTACAGATTCAATTCGAATTTAAAGTGTTTCTATTTCATTTGTGAAATTGAATTTATAGTTGATAGTTAATTATTCACACACAGTAAATAATTTATACAAAAATGAAATCAGCAGTTTTCCAAGCTATAAGCTGAAAATACAATATTTTGAAATCGTTGCCGTTTTTTCAGTTCGAATATGCTTCATTCAGTTCAAGATTCAGTGTCAGAAATATTTGGTAAGGTTGGAAAATACTTTACAAGTTCAGGTAAGCTGTTTGATTCTAAAATGACTACTGCTAAATTAAGATATTCTAAAACATCAAATGAATATACAATTATTACTATGAAAATTATAATATTTTATTGTTAAATACTATTTTTAAAATGTATTTTTCAACTGTTGTTTTGGTGGAATGTTTTTAACTTCATTAACAAGTGTTTTTACATTTTATAGAATCTACTTCGAAGAATGCCGGGTCATCGATTCATAGATCCCAAACGATGCCTCACACTCCTCAGAGTTCTTCCTCGCCGTCAGAGCCTGTTAGGCGAACAAAGTCACTTTCCACATTATCCAACATGGCGAGTAACGATGTGATTGTTACAGTGTCAGGTGCTGCTTTATCTATGTTATTCTACGAAAATTTTCGCAGTAACGACAATCAGGTGAAAACCCAATACATTAATTTCATGGTCATAAATTTTCATCCCTCCCAGCTACTCCAAACTCATTGAAACCATATTGTTGACGTTTCTCCATTCTAACCTATAAATTTCTGTTCGTACTCAAATATGTAAATAAAGATCTTACTGACAACAATTTTGTATTACAGATTGGCTTTTTATTGGGTAATGTTCACCTTTATGTGACAAAAAATGTTACTGACATGGACAGAGAGGTAGAAGAAAAGAAAAAGCACATTCGTAAGTCAATTTTCATTTTGTAAACAATTCAGTTATAATTGTTTAGGTATAAAAAAAGTGCTTAAATGAATTATTTTCGTAGACATAAACTCTGTCATGACTTGTCCATCGATTGACAAGTTTCACGATTCAGCCGGTCACATAGATCCGTCAAAGATAAGTGCATACATCAGTGACAAGGAGAACAAGATAATCGGCTGGTTCCGATTGAGAAAGCATCGAGATTTAAATCTCACCTTCATGGACAAAATTTTACACAAACAGTTTGCTGAATATTTTTCAAACAAATATTATTTCGGGAGTGATGAATTTGTTATGTGCCTTTTAAACAATACAATGAATTCATCCAAAGCAACTCATAAATATCAATACATCTTCTACCGATATCGCAACAAGTAATGTCTGCAACTGCAATTATTTATTTATTCTGAATTAAAACAGTTATGTGATGATTGATAATTCTATTCATAGAGCCATGGAACCATTGCAATTGAAAATACACAATCTGGCAGACGATGCAACAAGTTACAAACGAGGACCAGTAAAATCTCGGAATAAAAGTACCGATTGTTTAAGCGAGTACATTGAAAGTCACAGGTATTTTTTAATTTTGATTCATAACAAAAGTATTACAAAAAGAAGCATTTCAAGGTAATATTTATTTATTGATATTAATCAATTTTCAGTACTGAATTATCGAGGAAATCTGGTTTAGAAGCAGTTGGGATAATTCAGAAAATGGCCGAAGCAAAGCTGAGGCAACTATGTCCAGAATTAAGCGAAAGTGAGGCCGAAGTCGCTTCATTGGAAGAAGATTTAGTAAAGATTAAGAGACGAATTGAGTCGCTTGAAAAAAATCGTTCGTTAGATTTGAATGTCTCAGATTTTGACCCTATAGAGCAATCAAGTACACACAACCACTCCTTTGATTCTTTACAGAAGTTAGTAAATGCAAAGTCAGATTCTGATAAGGTATACTACACATGAAAATTAATTTGTATCTAACATCAGTATTCATTTTTTTCTACAATCAAACTTGAAGACTAAGAGTGAACTTGATTTGCTATTTATTTAAATGTACTTTTGTTGATATAAAAGAGATTGTTATATTTGAACAAACGTTGAAACGTAATTTTAATATTCAAATTTACTTTCAGTCTTCAAGATTGAATAGTTGATGAAATTGTTCGAATCTATTTTTTATATTTATTTACAATCATTTATTCGTGTATATATATTTTTCATTAGGACGATTTACGTTCATCAGATACAACCTTTGAAGAAAGATCAATTACTTCTCACAAATCTATGCCTATGACCTGTCAAGATAGACAAAGATTTAATTCAAGATAATAATGTCTGGTAGATTTTAAAATCAACAAATCTATCTTTCGGATTTTAAGTTAAGAGAAAGCATTTATAGATAAGTTCAACAACTAATATAATTTTCCATTTATGTTGTGATAGTTCAAGCGAAGATGAATAAGATAGTTAAGAATTTGTTTGATAATACTAATTTATACATGAACTAAATAATAATTACGATAGTAATACAACAATTTGTTTATATATTTTTCATGTTCATATTGAAGTCAATAAAATCGAACGGTATATAAAAAAAGTTTTTTGAATACGTATTCCATTTTATTTATTCTATCTCCATACCAATATATCGTATAAATGCTCATATTTGATAATAGAAGTCTCAGCATTTCTTAAAATAAATTAAATATAAAATTACATTGACATAGTGATAATTTAAAATAAAATAACAATTACATCATTTTAAGGTATATTGTGAATAGTAAATTTTAAGAATATATACAATTTTTTTTATAGATTTACAGAAGAATATAACAAGAGAGTCATTGAAAGATGAAATAATAATTTAGACTGGATGTAAGTCAACATTTTAAAAAAATTTCATAAATATAAATTGAATTGTTAGACATTTATGCATATTTTGTCATGACTTATTTTATAGTATGTCGACCGGATTATTTGGCACTCCTGTAACTTCCCATATTGTGGCAGCGAGTCTCCTAGAATGCTCCAAAACGCAGGAAGACGTAGCCAAACCCAAGTGTATGCAATATAATTCGTACATTCGTATTTTGCTTGGAGGTATTTTTGGAAAACATGTTTCTGCTAATTTTCTACAAAAAATATAATCTAGTCAATTACCACTTAACTTATATTGTTTAATTAACGGTAAATAATCAGAAATGATTGTTACCTATAAAAATCACCGCACATCAACCCTGGGATGGGAAAATTTTTCAGTAGATGATTGATGTACGTTTTGCATTTGAGCGGAGTACCCTAAAACATTCATTCATCAAATCAGAAAATAAAGAACAAAATGATTATTGTTTGGTTTATTATTTCTTACCATATTATCTTCAAACCACAAGAAATATGAGTAATTAAACGTTGTATCTTTCCACATAACAGACATCTGACCTTCCTTCAGATGTATTCTGCTCTGTTCGACCATATTCCATATCTGAAATAGCGAAACAATGCAAAATCATTATTAACAATTACAATGGTGATTTGTTGCTTTATTAAAAGACTGGAATTACTTTTGTTTTTGTTAAAGTTAACGTTTCAGGATTTGTGAAGTCTATCGTCGGTGCAGTCAGACGATGAGTTGTCCGATCAATGTAAATGAAATGCACGAGACCTGGGAACTCTTCTAAATACTTATTGATCGTTAGGGAAGTTCTCGTGATCACACAACAATATTAAGGATATATAGCGTATTAGCATTTCAACAACTTAACATAGACTTACAAAGCACCAAAGAAAACACCAACAGAACAGAATTTCCTTGCATAAACAGTAGACACAAGTACAACACAAACGAAAAAAAAAAGAAAAACATCAAGTTGGCATTTAAGATTAAAATGAAATGAACATTAGCTTGAAAAGGATATGATCCAAGAGTGAAATTCTTCAAGGCTTTGACTTTCAAAAAATCGCTGAAGTCTACAAGTTTTTGTCCGACGAGTCTGCTGCTTGTCACAACAACATCCGTTCCCTGTTTAAGAAACTGCTTATCAAAACAAGTTAGTCTAAACAAATCTTTCATGGAATCGACAAAACTGCTTGTGTTCGACTCAATTTGTAAAATGGATTCTGGATCCCTTGATTTTAGCAGTTCGTTGTACTTTTTACGAACAAAACTCCAGCGTGCTTGCATTCGTCTCTGACTCATGTCAACGTCGTTGCTCACGTTTGACCGATTCTTTTTAATCCCATCGATTATCTTTTTGATCGCAATTTCAAGATTATCAAAAGCCGTTCTTAATTCGTCGATGTCTCTTTGTAACTGAAGCCCGATGATAATATTCAAATGATGGAAGGCATTGTAAAGGCCAGTAGAAATCGATTGGTTCGTTACTTCTACAATTGTTAACAAATTAATTCCGTTCTCCAGTTCCGATATGTGAATTGCATTAGCTGTAAAAATGTCGTCGGATCCTAGTAACACTAACTGACTATAGAGCCCGTCTTCTGCTAACTTGCAGAGATTTTCACTTATCGATGCTTCCCTGGAGTCTCCTGAAAATACAAAACAAAAATGAAATTGATTTTTTTTACTTAATGAAACAAATTTTAAATAATTAAAAATTTGAATTTTAAAAGTTTTTTCACTTTACCAAACAAATGCGAAATATCTTGAGATGTAGGATTCGCCAATTTTTTAGAATTCGTATCATCCTGTTCTCTTGGAAGACTATCTTGAAACAATAAAATGTCATCGCTATCTTCGTTTTTGCCATTGACAACATGACATAAGAGTATCATGAACAAGATATCTGCAGCGCCAAGGTCCTGAGCATTTTTCGTCGAGAATAGAGATAAAAATTTGTGTTCTACCAGAACCAAGATGTGAACGCTCGAAAACTCCGATTGAGATTTAAGTTTGTCCGCAGCGTCACTAAGTACTTTTAAAGTAGCCGAAGCCAGATCGACGTTGACCGACAACTGTTCCACGGCCTCTGTTAGCATGCTCTGCTCCACTTCGCACAGGTGCACCCAGGCATCAAGCAACGATGACACCAAGCACGTTTTTTGTTTGCTCCGTTTCAATCTAAAAATTATTACAAACTTGTTTATTACAGTTTTACTTATGTAACCTGTTTTTATTTCAAACAATTTGTTTGTTTTTGTTTTTTGAGTCAAAAAATGTATTTTGAACGAGAAAACCATTTTGTTGAAAAAGTTGATTAAATTGAAATTATGAAAATAATTTACATTGCAACATCAGGTCCACAAAGCCGTCGAACTATAGAAATACAAACGCCCAAAGTTCTATGCATAAGATTAATCGGTTGATTACTGATGTAAATAAAAGTGTAGCCCATAAATTCATCAAACACCATGTTTATTCCCTTTTGACATTTTATACTCGTGTATATGTTGCCAAACTGGGATGACATGACCTGCTGAGAAGTGACAATTGGCGAGAACAGTTGCACGATTATATTTGCACTTAGCTCCATATCCTCTTCCTAAAAACAAATTCATTTCATTACAAATTACAAAAACAAAAAAAAAAACAATGGATCACTTTCTTAAGGTCAACTTTTAAAAACCAGTTTAAATCAATTTCGTTAACACCAACATCAGTTTTAAAAAATAAAACGAGCTATCTTTACCTTATTTTCTGACAGCAAACCTTGCTGGAGGCTGAGTTTGTGGACATGTTTGACAAACTCCTTATCGCACTTGGTGAACAAAACATCGTTTTGATGATCAAAAATCAAAATGCCCCTCATTTTGCGGTTTTTTTCTACCTGAACTCTTGGGGTTGCAATTTTTCTAAACAGCCAGTCTTATAAACATGTACGTTCCTGGAGTCTTAGCGTAAACACATTCATTTCGAAAAAAAAAATTTTTTTTTCTAGTACTAGTCGATCATAAATATTTGATTTCAGTCATAACAAACCGGTGGTTTGCGGTACGCGCAGATTAAAACACGATTGACAACTCTTTATATCTGATATGTTATTCGGCCGATTTCTTCTTGACACTTGCTTGCTCTTCTGACACTGGACAGGGATGCAAGATCGCGTTGTTGGTTTGTTGCAAAAACCATTATTAGATAATGCGAATCCTGAACGCAACTTGGCTCGGCGCAGCATTTTGGGTGCGTTCAGAAAAAGCCGAGTTTGCAATTAAGAACAATGTCTACTGCTCGAGGGACTAGAGAAGGACAAGATGAAAACACAAAGTAGTTTTCTGCATTTGCGAACGCTATATTGCAGAATGCCTCTCAAATGTCAATTTTGCCTGATTAGAAAAATAGGTAGATAATACATGTAGCAAAACAGGAGATCGGATGAATTGAATGAGCCGATAGGTTGGGTTTGATTTTGTTTGATAAATATAATTGTTGGTGGAATCCATGCATTGAGCATGATAAATAAACTTGTGATTATATCTGCTCATTTGCCGGCTCAGTTGTTTACTTTGAAATTGTTTAAAACAATTGATTAAAACAAAAGGAAAGGTAATTGTTGATTCATTATTATTTCTCATTCTAATTAAACAATTTAATTAAAACAAAAATACAGAACCAGAAGTAACTTTTGTGTCACTTAGAGAAATGTTTTAAATTGTTTATCTTTTTTTTTAGCTAATGAGTGAACTATCCGATGAGTCAGTTTTGAATGAAATAAAAAATGGTAAGTCAAATCAAAGATAAATAACATTATACAGATTTTCTTCTGAAAATGCTAAATTACTTTCAAACTTTTGTTTGTCAGAAAAAACAATTTTTTCGAATTTTGCAAAAAAAAAAAAAAAAAAAAAAAAAAATAAATAGAAACAATCAACTTTTTTTTCTTAACTTAAAAAATTGTAAATATAGCAGGATTAAATTTTACAGAATACTGTAGACAGCTGGGCGGACAAATCTTACAAGCAGCAGCAGTTGGACTTCGTCTCGAACCTCGAAGGCGGAAGGCCAATAGACATTCTCCTCCTCCTCCTTCCAAACGCTACGAGCATTCTTCTAACTTGCCTTGTTTTAACCTTCTTCGACCCAGAGTCATGCCCCAACATTCAATTCTGCATTCAGTTCGCCCTGATCATCATCCCCTCCGTCTTAAGCTGTACGATCCTGTCTGACAACTGTGTCTTCCTCTTTTCCATGATGATCATCGCAATCATCCTGCTCCACTACATCCCCATCTTTGACAGACGACTGACAAAGCATTCCAGATCTCAAACAATTGCCAAGCCTAAGATCTCAGTAATAACGAATTTCCGGGCAATGTCGAACCTGCTGACCTCCATCAGTATTTTGGCAGTTGACTTCCAGATCTTCCCCAGGAAATTTGCAAAGACTGAAAATTTCGGGTACAGCCTGATGGACACCGGAGTCGGGTTTTTCATCTGCGGCAACGCGCTGGTTTCACCTGAGGCAAGGGACGAGGGTTTTGTGAACCACGGATCTTTCACCAGCACGTTTCTGAAGAATCTGAAAGGTTGCGTGCCCCTATTAGTCCTAGGAGTTGGCAGGGCACTGGCCATTGAGTACCTAGACTACCAGCGCCACGTGAGCGAGTACGGCGTGCACTGGAACTTCTTCAT
Source organism: Trissolcus basalis (assembly GCA_025266255.1). NCBI lineage: Eukaryota > Metazoa > Arthropoda > Insecta > Hymenoptera > Scelionidae > Trissolcus > Trissolcus basalis. Next base: position 14,617 of record JAAMPD010001560.1, on the reverse strand, counting down.
GACCTTGGCCTTCGTCAAATTGTTCTCGTCGCTGGTCCTGGGGAGAATCAGCTCCAAGTATTCGTTCGCTCCAGGACTCTGGCTCCTGGTCATGCACGAGTACGTGCTCAGCAATAGAGGCTTCAAAGAGTGGATCCTCGGCTATGCTCCAAGGGACAACATCGTCTCTGCCAACAGGGAGGGACTGGCTTCCCTGCCAGGATATGTTGGGCTCTACCTCTGCTGTATTTCCATCGGCAAACTCATTCACTCCGCCTACAAACAAAGAACAATAAATTTTAAATGGCTCGGCTTAAAGTGTGATTCAAAATTTGTACTTTTTGTCCAGCTGGTTGTAATCTCTGCAACTGCCTGTACTCTGACGTTTACCTTTGATCAAACTTTTGGAGTATCCAGGAGGTTGGTCAACTTCTGCTACGTCACTTGGATCATTGCTCTGTGCACCTTCGTCCTTTGGTATTCGATGATCGTAGATTTCATCATCCGCAGACGAATCGCTGGTCGATTTAAACGGGACGCGAAAAGTTACGAGGAAGATTATGTTTGTAGTTTGGAGATGATCGAGGCCATCAATTACAACGGTCTGGGATTCTTCCTTACGGCCAATATTATGACCGGAATTATCAACCTGAGTATGAAGACTTTATATGTAAGCACCACGCGAGCTGTGTACATCCTTGTTGGATATGCGGGAATTAATGTACTCACTGTGTTAGCTCTTTACAGGAGTAAATTTCAATTGAAATTGTAATACTATTGCGTTTAAACTCAATACGGAAACTCAAGTCAAATATATGAAATCAAAGTTCGAAACATTCAGCGAAATAGCTGATGGGATAACAGAATCCAACATTTCAGCCAAAAATATTAGTTACTAGTTTGTACATACGTTAGTTATGCTAGAATAAAATAACGAACGAGCGTTGTAAAAAATAATATAAAAATTTATTATAACTGTAATGATATAGAGAATAATAAACTTTGATTTACAAGCCTTTTTTGTTTTGTTTCACCCTGTTGTAAAATGATTTAAGTACAGACTTAAGAGATCGGTTTAAATTATAGTTCATCTTTGGACAATTTCCTTATCTTTGATTTAGTCGATTGCACAACAACATTTGACTGCTGCAAAAAGTCGACGAATTTGTCATGTCTCTGTACGTGTTTCTTTGCTTGTGATACAAGTCTCGTGAATTCTTTCACGTCGAAACTGTAGTTTGTAAACTTTGCATGAGCGCCACCATTTGGATGTTTCCCCTGGAAAAAAATTGAATAAACATTTTTTACTCAATAAAAATAAATTCAATTCGTTTTCAGTTCGAATGAAAATTAATTTAACTTACAGAATCCTGTTGTACAAGTTTGTCCATATTCTCCCAAGTGTAATATTTTGCACCTTTCAAACGAGCCAAATCTTTGTAACAGCCAGCATCTTCGCAGTTGTATCTAAATCAAATTGATCAATTAGTTTTGTAAGTAACACTTGAACGTTTATTTTTCTGATATGAAAAATCTTTCTTACAATTCAAAAACAGCTGCCCATTCTGGTAAAAATAAGAGATGAGTCAAACCAGCCCCATGGATTCCTATCAAGATGTCCGTATTCCGAATTATTTTCAATTGCTCTTTGAAAGTTATTTTTCTATTAAACACCACCTGTTTGTGCCAAACAATGATGAGTTAATTTTTTTTTCAAAACAAGCCGTATAGTGAGTTCATCAATGTGTTCAGTGACATACCTTCTGTATTTCAATATCAGAATGATGTTTTAAACTATCAACTAGGTCGTCTTCATTTAGAATTCTTCTATACTGAGTATCTCTACTTAACAGAGTAATTTTTATCTTAGCATTTTTTCTTTGATCTATAGGAATGTTCAGTCTATGTAAAATGTGGTCGCTGAAGGCTTGAAATAGTCCGCTTTTCTCGCAACCATAGATCTAAAATTAATTGGTCAAATGTTGTAATCAATTTTAATCAAATCAAATGAATCGAAGTACTTTTAAAATGGATAAAAGAATTAACTTACAAGGGGCGTGTTATAATACAATCCAAAAATCATCCTAGGTAATAACGGAAATACAACATTTTTGAAACACACTGTCTTTCCAGTGAATGTTTTCAAGTCCCACAAAGGATTTTTCGTGAATGCTTCAAAAGTTTCTTCAAATGACGATTTGTATCTAGATGAAAACAAATTATATTAAAATTCTAATTTTTCAAATACAGTTATGAAATGTTATTTCTTTCTATGAAATGCAATTTACGTGTAAGTTTCCCATATCATGATATGATTGTCGGTATCAAAATTCGAAGGATGAGAAAGGTTCACATGTAATGCCGCATACAAATTAAAAAAGTCACAAAAGTGATGATACAAGTTGACAGCTGAAATTGAAATGAAATATTGAAAAATTTTAATACACAACATATTAATCAAAAAGTGAAAATGAACACTTACTAGCGTCAATTTTCATGATAAAAGTAGGCTTTTTAATAACTATATCACAGTCTCCATTTACAATTGGTTTCTTTGATAATTTTCGAAAATGCCTCAGCTCTGGCCCCCAGGATTGCAAGGGACTTATGTGATCAGCGTTTTCATCCAACCGTTTTCGGTTCAATCTGAAAAAAATGGTTTTAATTACATAATCACCAAACATTCAGTTCTAATAGGGGCTTAGACTTGAACTAATTTACTCACTTACAGTATCCACCGATTTGGCCCTCTGCCAAAACATCCATTTTGTATCTAAGAGGCTCTTTACGGTTAATAAGATCAGTGAAATTTAACATGATATTGCGGCCTCTGCAGAATCTCATGTGATCGGAACATTCAAGTGAAGAATCATCCTAAAACAGAGTGTTTATTACTGCACTTATAAGGATCTGGAAAAGGTATATAAAAACACAGTTTTCAATAATAAATATTTGGCAAATGAAATATGATTATAAAATTACCAAAAATGATGGTTCACAGTAAATTTTCATCTCTTTTCTTTGGTCTTTGACATAACCAAAGTCTCCTTGGGCATAAAATGTTTCCAATTGTGCTTGTTTGGATGAAACCCATCCTTTGTGGTCACCAGGACATTCAGGATATGAAAAAGCATTTTCTTTATTACACCCTGGTTCATACCCCCAGCAAGCTGATGAATTTAAATGTTTCTGAAAAATAAAAATGAATTTAACATTTATTGTTCAGTTGACAAATATGAAACAAATTATTATTCATTTAATTAAATTTTTTAAACTCTCTTGACAATGTTATAAATTATCGAGTGACAAATAAACAAAAATTATGTTTCAAGTTGTAAAAAGGAGTTCCTTGTCTGACTCATCGGAAGTGATAATGACATTGAACAAAAACAACTTTTTACCTTGTAAGGACATTCGGGATCATCTTCACATTTTTGTTTTTCAGTTAAAAACGAATTAAAGTAATACTTCAGATGTCCCTCGGGCAAATTAATGTTGACAAATTTTGAACTTGCTAATGTAAAATAAAAGACAACAACAAAAACTAACAATTTGGAACGAATCATTTTTTGAGGTTAACTCGGATGCACAGATTTAATGAATGACCTGAATGACCGGATTCACTCTAATCCAAATAGGAGCTCTCTTTCATTGCTCATGTTTTCGCCCACATATTTTTTTTTAATCGAGTAGGAAACGAAACACTCGAAAGATACATAAGTGAAAATTTTAACTTTCAGAGTGAGAAGATTTTAATTTATAAATATAAATTTATATAATTAATCTGCAAACCGGAAAAGGAGAAAATATGCAAATACCTACCTTAAAAAAGAACAAAAAATAACAAATAATAATAGCTATGAAAACGAACGAATTGAATAAATAAAATGTTGTGTATTTTGAAAATAAACATTGAAAATGAAACGATGTTATGTTTTTATAATTATTTTTATAAAGAAATAATGTATGGCAATAATTATTCATCAGTAATTGGACTCCATTGCATCAAAATGAATGAAAAAAAATCAATAAATACATTATTGATTTTGTTATGAATGAAGATAAAAAATGTATAAGAAGGAGGGCGAAAACAGGACACGGGCGAAGGACAGGGCGCTTTTAAAAGAGGGACACGTTCCTGAAGGCGCTCGAGTAACGCATTGAAACACGTTCATGATTTACACAATGCCCACGCAGAGTCAGAATCGAGCAGCAACGAACAGTTGCAGATAGGAGTGGCAAACCATGTAAGGTGTGAACTAGAACTACATACGTATTCCTATGTACAGTTGTTTCTAAACAATCAGTCCGTAAACACCGGTCAATGAGCGGCGTCTTGTCACTCCGTTCTGTCAATCGGTCTTACATGTCATTTCGCGGTGCATCCGTCGCTCGTTTTAGTGTCACTTTAGCGTCGCCCACATCCTTTTCCAGGTTTGCAGACAAATTAATATACTAATTCAATTAACCCGAGTTCACTTTAATTTTCATCAATTTCAATTGTGTAATTAATTTTTTTTTTTTGACAAAGTGTATTTTCTCACGCCAACTTGTTTTGACATCTCACATCAGTGCATGAAATAAAAAACCGGATTGCTAACGATGGGAAAGCAACTGAAAAATCGAAGTGAACATTTGTATCAGAGTTTGTGTGTGATTTGAGAGATTCAATAGATTGGATGCTGTAGGTTGACATTGACCCAGCCAAACGTCAGGAGGTAGCCAGAGAGTCGTAAAATTGCGACATTCATATAAACTAGGAACGATCGAACGGAGAGCGAGAGGGAAATAATAAAAAACCACAGAAGCGGGATGACACGGCCGCCGAATAATGACAATCTTATGACCTTCAAGTTGGTTGTGGTCGGAGATGGAGGCGTTGGAAAGAGCGCCCTGACAATACAGTTTTTCCAAAAGCTTTTTGTCACCGATTATGATCCCACCATCGAAGACAGTTACATCCAACACACTGAAATTGACAAACAATGGTGCATCTTGGACGGTAAATGTCATCTCATTTTTTCTAGTTTCTATTTATTTATTCTGTTCATTTGGTTTGGTTCTTATTTATTTATTTATTTATTTATTATTATTTATTATTAAGAGACTATACCTATACTTGTAACGTCTAAGAAATATGAATGTTTTAAATCTTCTAGGAAATCAAATAACGTTTAATCGTTTTTTACCTATTTATTTCTCAAAGATAAAAATTATAAAAACAGTTAAAAAATGTAGCTTTGTGAAATTTGGAAACGAATTTTATAATAATCTGGGCTTAATTGAATGTGAAAATTTTAGCGACATTTTGTTTTCCAAAGATTTTTCTGGTATTAATTATTGTCATGGCAAAAGACTATAGCAACATAAGAATATTTTTCACATAAAAAATTCATTTATTTTTATATTCAATATCTATGAATAACTGGAAACAAATTTGAAAACAAATAATCATTTTAAATTTGCAATTTTTTTGTGGCAGATTTAAACGTTTAACATTTAAATAACCTTTAAAAATTGTTAACATCAGATATATATTATATTGCATTTTTGTGTTTTATTTTTCAGTTCTGGATACAGCAGGTCAAGAAGAGTTCAGTGCCATGAGAGAACAGTATATGCGAAAAGGAGATGGGTTTTTGTTAGTCTATTCCGTTACAGACAAGCAGTCTTATGAAAATATAGTCAACTTTTATACACAAATCTTGAGGGTCAAAGATAGAGATATTTATCCAATGTTACTCGTAGCCAACAAAGTCGACTTGGTTCACTTGCGAAAAGTCACTGAGGAACAGGGTCGTGAACTTGCGCAACGTTTAAGCATACCTTATATTGAAACTTCAGCTAAAGATCCACCTTTAAATGTTGATGCTGCTTTTCACGAAGTAAGTAATTTGTAACATTGTGCTTTAATATTGGATAAACTTGTTTGTAAATTATTATTAAATGAATTGAATGTTTTCTAGGTTGTTCGAATAATCAGAAATCAACCCCCAACGGAACTGGAAAAAAATCGCCGGCCAAGAAGACGTTCCGGCAAGTGTTCAATGTTGTAAATGTTCAATCTCGATGTGAAGTTACTTAGAAAAATTGAAAGAACAGCAAAAAGGAAGAAAAAACTATAACGACAAATGGCCTGTGATATGTGACACTTTGAAAGTAAACCGATCAGACTCTGCCAAGATCGCACAAATTTTTTTTCAATTTTCACTTTCTCTCCGCACTTGACTAAATTAATAAATTCGTTATGTAACTCCATCGATTTATTGTTTTTTTTCGACTGTGATTTACATGACGAATTTTGTCGTTCATTTTGATCCGTGTCATAAGCTCTGTAAACAGGTTTTTACGTATTGATGTAAACATTGCCATGTGTAAAGTATGTAAGGTGCTAAGTATTTTTTCAACTGTATTTTTAGCGCTTTGAATGGTACGAACTTACTTCGTAACAGTATATTTGAAAGGTTATTTTTTATTTCGTCTTTATCTACATACAATTGATTCATTTTAACGCTTTTATAAATGTTCGATACTTTATGTTGAATATTGTACAGTATTTTTAAGGTTCTCTGAGAAAAACATCAGCTACTGCACTTGCAATATTATTTTTATAAATTTTGTATTAATTTATCAGTCGAATTTTTATACGACAGAAACGTTTGATTGCTAATTGACATTTCAGTATTCATTCAAATACTTCTATTTAATTTTAAAAACTTAATTTGCATTAACTGTAAATAACAAGGTACAACTTATTGTCCAATTTTCTAATTTTGAATCGAGATTTTATTACTGTTAAAGTCGCGTATTTACAAAGAACTTGTATCATGAATATAGTCGCACACATAAAACTGCCTTCAAGATTTCTCTTATGGAAAATTGATAATACTTTTGATTTACACATCGTAACTGACTATGAGATGTCAAGATGACTTGACATCTTATATAATGTATTTCACTTCGATGACAATAATCTTCATTACTTTTTATCACTCAAAAGTACAGATTTCATTTCGTGTTTATTCAACATTAAATCTCTTAAATGTAAACGAGTATTTTGAACAGCACGAGTCTCAAAAACTCTCATAGTTTGCGTTATAGATAGGGTAATTGAATAACTAACATTCCTTTCTTTTATAATTATTGAGAAACAAATTGTTTACCACACAACTGATCTTCAACGAAACATAATAAATTGTTGTAAGAACAAGAAACATAAAATGTTCACTCGCTTGATAAAATTTTAGATACTAATAAGGGACATTAACAAAAAAGATAGGGCATTTTAAACAAATCGTTCAACTGCTTGAAAACTGTTAGTTATTATCAAATTTTAATTGTATTTTCATAAAAAGAGAAACTAGATGAAGAGCAACGAAAATAACTGTTCCGTCTGGATCGTCCACAATCAGAATTTATCGAAATGAGCGTCAAAAATGTTGGTGTAAATAGATATTGAAATTGAAATTGTAAAACCGTTGATGGTACGAGAGTTCCGACAGTGAACACAATATTTCGTGAATTTGAAAAAAATAAGTACAAACATATTTTTACATGATATACTTTTTTTAGTCACGAAAATGTTAGTTTTTTTAGCTGAGAATATGAAAAGTGCTTTATGATAATAATTGTAATGTAAAATTTAATATACAAATTAATCCGAAACCATGCACTTGGTGCGCGCTTTCAGAATGGAAGTCATCTGCATTTTTAGTCGACATTTTATTGTTTCAATTGTTAGATAACTCAAATCAAAACAAAAATTTCTCAGTTTTGAAAATAAATTATAATTGTTATCGATAACAAAATGGAGATTTCTTTATCTGACCAAGAGCCAACTGACTTTTTATATTGTCTATTTATTGTGTATACTGAAAAATTATACGAACAAATACGTAATCGATGTTAGATTGGTTATTGAATGTTAACAAATTGACTCTGCCATTTGGATATAGCCATTATATGCTCAAGTAGCGCGCGCAAATTTGTAACATAGTGTTTAAGTGATACTGATAAACATAAGTGTAACCACTCAGGTTAACCACCGTTAAACACGATCGTACTGTGCCATGCGATCTTTCCAGTTTTTATTTATTCCTGAAAAATTGCATTTACATTCTCTGAATCTAACAATTATTCCAGCGCCACACAAGATTGGGAAGTATTTTTATGAAAGAAATTAAAATAAGTTAATCATTTTTGTATTATTTTATATTCAAATTTTAATCGAATATACAAATGTTTATGAAAAAAAATTGTTACAGGATGTGATCGAGATATTTTATGAAATATTTTATGTTAACTATGGGCTCAATTTTGTGTACTTTGTGTGTGTTATTAACGTTCAATAAATATGATCCAAAATATGAAATACAGTACTAATTATTTATTTCATTTTATGAAATTTGTTCGGAAATCATTTCGATTTCAATTATCCAAAAAAAATTTGGTAATGTTATCAAAAAATATTATCTTTTCGTAAATGAATAATGATGATTAATTGTTACAAAAATAAACTCCGTGAGCAGTCCGTTTCGTTTTTAATTTGTTCGGTGTACCACTCGGACAAGAAACACCGCTGAAAATTGTTTTGTTATTTTTGTTATTTCAAGGCCAGCTGCAGGTTCTAAAACCAAGTCATCACAGCATCAAGCGATCACGGCAATTGATGCTATATGTTTTGTTTTTATATATATACTAGAGTGATGAACAAATATAACTTGCGAGAAAGTTGTGTTGAATAAGGCGCCATCTAGTGGATAAAAATAAAACTTTTTGTGACACAATTTTCGATGCAGAAAAAATATAAATGTCTTTTAAATAATTTTCCTTGACACAATATTTTTTGTATCAGTTTTTTTTGTTAACAAACTTTTTGATGTTTATATATACATATTATTCAGAGTGAAAAAAAATATTGTTTAGAATTGTTAATAATGATTAGAAAATTCAAATTTCAGATGGGAAATTTTACATTTTTACTTATCTTAAAATTAACAATAATCTTAACAATAAATAAATTGGACTTGCAACTTGTAAAATTTAAATAAAATACATAAAAAATCATTACCAAATTTATCCGTAAATTCAAATTCGAAAGATTCAAAACGACACGATCGATCTATTGTCCTTGAAGTCGATACAATCATAACATAACAAGTTGCTTTATCGCAGACTTTTTTCGGTCGTGCCAAAATGTCCGCACTGAAATTTGAAACCAAACTTTATACACGATGATGACTCGAGTATCAAAATTTCCTTCTCATCAGGTAAACAACAATAACGTAAAACGTTACTTACAGTAACCTTCTTTTGTTTTTCAACGTTCTTCTTTGATCTTTTGATTCAAATTTTGATATTCAGAACGTCAAGTGTCATTTCTGTGACAAAGTCTTTTGTTGTGAAAGCTGCCGGGATAAACACGAATTAAACAAACATGGACGGTTGGAACAAAAATGTCCGCTTTGCTATAACGATAAAGTTCAGATAAAAAGTTTCGACAATTCGAAACTGTTGAACCATCTGGTTGAGCATCATTTTCCTTTGTGCTGTAACTTGTGCGGACAAGTTTTCCGAGAGGCCAGCGACTTGCAAATGTTTCAGCAGTGCAGATGGAAGTGCTCGCCGGCTGAAAAGAAGCAAAACGAGAAGTCAAGTATCGAGAAAGATCCAGCTCAGGTTAGACATCTCTTTATTTACCCTCATTTCTTTTCTTCAATTGTTTTTGTTTTTGTTATATGTTCTCGTTCTAACCTCCATTTGTAGGTTAGATCAAAAGATTTTGTAAAGAGAACTTTTTGAAACCAGATTTTTTTTATTAGTTTTTGTTTATTTTTGTTCATTAGAATATCTTTTCTAGGCTTTGTATACACCATCGCCGATAACAAGACACCTTCATTATAATAACGATTCTGAAATAAAAAAATCGTTCAGCGAAGGTTTTATTAAAATGAACGATCGAGAGATACCAAAAATCAACAGGTATACTAGCACGCCACTGCAGGGCTCAGTTCCTCATCAGAAGTTGAATAATCTTACAAAAATGATTACGAAAGATTTCAATTTTCTAATCAAAACTCCGAAAACTCCACGAAGCATTTCAACAATCAACTCTTTGGATGTTGATGCTATGAATTCAGATAGCATGAAGCAAAATCTCGAGTCGCAGTATTTTTCTGATGCTGGAGATACTGAAAATAGAAATGATAACAGGTTTGTTATCATTGTTATTTGATACAAGCATAATGATTGAAATATTTTAATACTATTTTTTGTAAAACCTGAACAACTTGAATGAATTTTGTTTTCTTTTTTCAGTACATCATCTTCTATCACTTCGTCATCTCTAGCAAACAATAAATCTGCATGGAAATCTTGCAAGGATTATTCGAATTCTGATTTGAATTCAGAGTGTGAATCTTGCAAGGAAAATGAGTCAAAAAATGATGAATATGTGAACGTTGAGAATTCTGTTCAAGATTCTGAGGATCAAGAGCCTGCGTCGCATGTGTTCGAACAAGCCGCTGAAGAAAGCTTCGTAACAGTGCAGATTAAGGAGCAAGTCACTGAAGAGAATTTCACGAATGAACAAAGTAAAGAGCAAGCCACTAAAAATAGTTTTGAGAATGGACAAAGTGACATAACGCCGAATTCTGCTGAGATTTCAGTCATTGATTCTAAGCCAGAAATTGTTGAGAACAAAAGTTTGGATGAAAAAGTATTAGAGAAGAAATCGATGAATGATGAGTCTAAAAATGATTCTGTGACGAGCAAATCTGAATCTGAGAGTATTCAAAAGGATGCTCCAGTGACATTCAGTTCACAGGAATTCATCACCGGAGAGTCTACAAGAATGATCATGATGGTTGTCGTCGAAAAAAATAGCAACGATTTTTCAAGCGCTGACTTTCGGCCAATTTTGGAATCTGGCTTGAAGAAGCTCGAACAAGCCGTGTCTATGAAAAGCGAGACAAGTGTTCCTACTGCTGTTGATAATTCTCGTGCCCTTACTCCCATAAGAAAAATTAGGTTTCGTAGAAATGTTTCAATCTTTAATCATAGAATAAAAAAATAATAAGATAGCTAAAATAAGAATTAATATTTTTTCATTTATGTTATTTCAGAGATCGTGAACAACCGGAAACAGTACTAAGTGCAGTCGAGGAATTCCACAAAAATGTTCGTGCTATTACACCGATCAAAAAGTATAGGTAATTTTGTAATTATGTTTATCAGAGTTATGATTTTTTTCATATTTTAACAAGAATAGTTTTATTACAATGATTTAATTGAATTTGTATGTTTTTTAGGAATAGCAATGAACCGGAAACGGTACTAAGTGAAGTCAAGGAATTTAGTTACGTGAGGGTATCCGGGACAACATATTCAACTCCTATCAAACAAGAGAAGAAAACGACTATTTCGATTGATAAAAAAGAAAACATACCCGAAACTCATTACGGTTTCATGTCATCCATGACGCGTGCTTTGTTGAATGTTTTCAGAAAAATACCAGGTAAAATCAATATCGAAAATTTTTTAATTTATCATTGATAATTGAAAGACTAGTTTGCGACACCTAGATTGTTATTCGAAAGGATTTTTTTTTTCAAATTAAGAAAATATCAACAAATTTTTTTACCTTGATATAGTTTTAAAGGAAAAATTATTCCGTAATATATAACAAGCAACTTTGTCACTTTAAAAATATTGAATGTTTGTTGTACTTTTTCAATTTGAAAAAGGCTCTTTGAGCGTTAGTCTTCTTATCGCATCTTTGATTTGTAGCTAATTGATTTCATTCAAAGTATCATTTTTATTGTTTCCAGATAAAATGAGTTTGCGATCTCTCTCACGACAACGGAATTTGCCAGCCATCGCCCCTGCGCCTTTATCAGAAGAGAATCGTCAAGTTGAATATTCGTCCCCGATACGATCTATTTCTCGCAAACGTCGCAGAGATGAAATAGAATCACCGAAAAGAGCAGATTCGCCTGCCGTCATGGCGGTCGAAACTCCTCTCGCAAAAAAATATCGTGGTGGATGGATCAAAGTCAAGGCACGACCTCCGATTAGAAAAACTTCAACTTACGATCAGATGCGCATTTCTGGAACGACGCAGCGATTTCAGCAGGGCATGCTCTCTTCTGGAAACACTGTCATCCCGATTCCTTCTCGTGCTCAAACCGACAACGAAAAATAATTTCAGCGTTTATTTTTCATTATACTTCATCCAGTTGCATTTATAATTATCAATAATTCTCACTTCTTTTTTGTATCTCGTTCGGAGAGACTGTTATTCATAGTCTATCTTGTTTGATCATTAATGAATGATTAGAAAGTTTAGGTTTAGATTTAGCGAGTATTTATATGCATTCTGTAGTGCTTTCTTAAATGTCCATGTTTTTTTCGTCGCATGAAATTTATTATTATTTAAGTTGAATATCTTTAAATTAAGAAACGAAGCTCAATGTAAAAATCAAGAAATAATTATAAGCGTTCCTCATCAAGAATCAAGAGGTTACAAACATGATGTATTTGTGATGTTACGAAATCGAGCATAAATAAAACGCATATTTTGTCTCGACGTACGAATTCGGGTACTTTTTTTATCCCATTTGTTTTGCGAATTTACTTGAAAATCATTTAACACAGTTAATTTTGTAATAAATTGGACAAATTAGATTGACGTTCATAATTTAGATGTTTCTTTCGATCGTACGTATTAAAAGTTGATAACACAGTAAGCAAATTTGAGACTATCGTGAACATTAAATTTTTGGTCTATGAAATGTGGACGTCTAATACTCAGATTCAATATATAGTGACGACTTTCGTTAAAATTGTATAATCGAAACCATCATACTTATATTTAAACATTACCTATATTAAAAAAATGAAGAATTAAATAAATCTTGAATAACCGAAAGTTGAATACCATTTTGACAAGAAGTTTCTGGTTTTCCTGTAAAAACTCAAAATATGTCAAGTTTAGCATCTGGGACAAATCTCAAACATTTCTAAGAAGAAGGTATGGCATTCATTCAGCTTGTCTGAGCTACGATTTTTTTGGACTGTGAATTATTAGGAGTTCATTCGGTGTCAAATATAATTATCTATAAATAAGAAATAAATACATCTTCTATTATTAATATTTTTAATTATAGTCTTTCTTTGAAAATACAGTATACTTTTATTCGGCTCAAATTTGTGCATTTTACAATTAATAACTAATTTCTACAACATGGCTGCTTAAGGTGATGCCGAAGTTGTATAGGTGCGACAAAGATAGCGCTAACAATGCACCAACGAGTGCGAGAAAGACAACACGAGATTGACTTCGGCATCACCTTAAGGTGGGACATGCAATTTCACATAATAGTCAGATGTTCTTGTAACTTAATATTAATTCTATTAATACGAACGCGTCTATAGGTAAATTTTTGAAAAAGCTGTCTATCTCTAAGTTGAGATATTTAATTTAGAAATTGGTTTTTAAGAAAAAATATTTGAACCTGCAAATTCGGAAAAAATAATTATCAAAAAATAGTATTGGGCGATTTATTAGACAGACATACTAACAACATATATGATAGCATTAATCATAAAATTTTAAAATTATTGTGATTATCATTTGAAAAATGCTATTTTGAGTGTACCGACAGTCCCACTTTAAGGTGATTGCATAAGTTAATCTCGTGTTGTCTTTCTCACATTCATAGATACATCGTTAATTCTATCTTTGTCGCACCTATACCACTGATGCATCACCTTAACACACAGGTATAATTTGATTCAGGAGGAAAAATATAAAAAATGAATCGATTCAAAATATTAAATTATAAATTAATTCCGATTTTAAAGTTATGAATAAAATAAGATTAATATAATATTTTTGCATAAAATTTCTTTTTGAAATGGTTAAACTCAAGTTTTTCAAAGCCATAGGCATCTTAACCGCTACTAAGTCAGACGATTGGTCCGCGAAAAAGGTTCTGTTCGATGCATTGGTCAAAACCGTGCTCTTATACGGAAGTGAAGTTTTTTGCTCTACCCTACGCAGGGGTTCTTGAATCTACCCAAGCGAAGTTTTTCAAGCGACTTCTCCACCTATCGTACTCGACTCCTCATCATTTCTTGAGAAAGGAGGTAGATAGAGTACCAATTGAATATTATATATTGAAAAGCATGTACGAATGGTGGAGAAAGTTGATTGAAATGCCGGATATTAGATTACCACGCAAATGTTATGATGTACTGAGAAGCCATATTAACGACGATCTGATCCCTGACAATTGGTCCAAGAAAATGAAAAACTATTTGATCGATTTAGGCAAAGAAAACCTTTGGCATAGGCAAGATCTAAATGAAATCAAGAAATGTAGAAAAGATTTACTTTCTAAATTTAAAATGAGAGATAACGATCGAATTCAAAACACCTCTTACAACTTATTGTATAGAGAAATTGTAGCACGAGAAACGAATTGTATGAATTATGTGAAACTGAGAATTAATATTAGTCGAATTAGATTGCTAGCACAACTATGAATGTCAAAAAAAAGAATTTACAGTTTTATATTTTCAAAACGAGAAGCACAAATTTGATGAAAATGTAATGTGTTCCTACTGTAACTTAAAC
>JAAMPD010001559.1:0-22968 GCA_025266255.1 Trissolcus basalis | reverse complement strand
ATGTCAGATTCCTTTCTAGTGAAATGATCCATCTCCTTTCGATTAATTGGTGTAGAAGATGATCCTCGTTTAGAATCTAGCTTTTCCTGCTCCTCCTCGCTTACCAGTAAGCGATCCGTTTCTTTACTTTCACGGGGATAATATCGACTCATCTTTTCAACGTTCGAAACACAAATGATTCATTCAGTCACATCTTTTGAATCATCGTTGAACCATTTTGCCAAGATTTCTACATTTTTGCGTGCGCAGTTAACATTTTTGTTCTTATGGTGGGGGCACTCTTTTAGATCTTCTGAAACCAACTTTCTTAATGACGAACAGTTAATTTTAGTAAGATCTATTATTGGTACTTTATTTCCAATAATGTCTTTTAACCAGATCTTTTTTTGATCACTTTTTACATAAATCATCGTAGCTTCCATCAACATACTTGTGATTACATCATGAGCCATCTCGTATGGTATCATTCCATCTTCCCAATGAATTGCATGGAAATTATAATACAACCAATTATTCACCGCTCTATATTTTCCACTCAAAATTTTCCAGTCATATGGTGGTTGAAACAAATGCACGATCGTATTTGAATTTTGCACACAATAAGCCGCAATTTCTTTGACGATGAATGAATTGTCACTAGATTTGAATCCTTGTAAATCAACTATGAACAGCATTTTTATTATTTTTTTTTTTATAATTTTCGGACGACACTATTTAACGGACTGTATTCAACAATACGATCGTGTATAATTAAACAGTACGCAGCTGTACTGGCAGGAAAATTGGCTTCAGACTCCAACTCAAGCCAAATGTCAACTGATCCACTTTTGACTGCTTCACTTTGTTTAGAACAATCTACTACGAAAAGAGGGGCGTGTGCAACAAAATCTTTTCGAGACAATACAGGTTCTGGATCTTTCCCATAATAAGCTCGCTGAAAATTGGCGTACATTTCATATATGACTGAAATCTCATTTTTAGAGAAATTATTATTGATATTTCCATATGGGTAAGATTGTGAATTTAAATAAACTTTTATATTTCGAATTGCACATGTATCAAATTTACTTGCATTCACTTGTTTAGAATTCTTCCGCGAAGTTTGTAGACCTAATATGATAAAGCGCGGTTTCTCCAACTGAGTTGATGTTTTGAGAACCCACACATGTTTTTGTGTTGCCGGTAAAAGAGGATTTTCCATCAAATCCCAAGAGCGGTAACTCATAGATATTGGTTTATTTTTTGCTATAGATTTCAGTAAATTTATTTTTTCCTCATCGCTGACTCTAATATGTGGTACTAACCACTCAATTTTTAAAATGTTGATTTTGAAATTTTCATCAGTTGTTTGAACAACTGCATTGGTATCAGCGTTTGTTCGTGTCAAAATCAATTCATGCTTAGCATTCACAATTATGCGATTATAATCTTCAGCAAACCCTAAAATTAAACTCAAGGGAATTGATACATCAAAATAACCCGCTGCATTATTCATTTTGTTAGTTTCATCGACACCAATAAAATTCGCATTTTCCATTAATGATTTTTCACTCGGAGATGATGAAACCAAATTTTTAATTAAACTTGTGATGCCAGGATTCTTGTTACAATCAATTTCGACTGAATTCAATAAATATCTTACTTCTTGAAATAGATGACAAATTGCGTTATTAACTAAATTAGTTGATACGGTAGGACCCGACTCATCCTCTTTCAGGAGCCTTCCGCAAACGCGTAACGTACTTTTGCTTGGTAAAACATACAAATCACTCTGTTGGATTAATATACGAATTTCATCATTGTTTGAAAACATTGTAGATGAATAAGGTAAATGACTCTGCACATCATATTGAGCAATCGATTCATCAAAATGAATCGGAGATTGAATCATCAAAAGATCTCCTCCTACAGCCATTGCAAAATATCAAAATTTTAAACTTGATCAATTTTTTCTTAATCGTAAACCGATAGCTTGCAAAAATTTTGCGTTTTTCGGTGTTAACCGTTTCGGATGTACAGCTGGACTGACTCGTTTCGGGCATGGTGGAGCTGTTTTATAACCGTTACCAACCTTCTGATAAACTATTCCCATTTTTCAAACTGCTTTGATATGCAGTCTTATATTTATAATCTCTCCAAGTAGATTAATTAAATTTTCGTCTTGGTCGATGATTTTAACTTGTAGAAAGTCTATTGCCTTCACTGTGACTGTGTAGTAAATGATTGTTGTGGGTTGAATCACAATCTTATATCCAGGTGGCACGGAAGGAAAGAACTCAAAAATTGTATGCACCCGTTTATCATTTATATATGCATCACTTGTTATGTTGCACTCCAATCTTAATGAATTTATTTTCAATATTTTAACTGGCACGTCTGAAGAGTGAGTTTGGTTAGGTTTCAAGCGGCGTTTGGTGAAACCTAAGTTCTGCAATGCAATCTTTAGGTTCAAAATTTATTTCTTCACTACAATTCAAATCACATCTCAATGTATTATTATTTGCTTTCAATTCAATTTTTATATTTTGACTTTGCAAATATCGCTCGATGTCTTCTAACTCAAATGAGCCTGTGGGAATTGTAATAATCTTATTCCCAACATAAAATTTATTATTTCCTTCGTCGATATTTGGGATTGAGTTGAATGTTGATAATTCAATCAATCCAAGCACATATTGCTGATTTGGGTTCAATTCAATTGGAGGGAAAAAATTTGCCTCCAGTGTAGATGTATTTCCAGTCAATGTGCACGTGAAACTAGTCATTTTCGAACTGAAAAGAATATGTCTCAACACTTATTATTATATAAAAACGTCAGACACAAATGTCCACAATTATACGTTTGAAAATTTTGAAAACGTTCGTGATTATATTTAACGCTGCCAACTCCGAGGTATTTCATGAGCTCTGGTGGTGGGCATAGATTACCGAATGAGTCAAAGTAAATCACATCATTGTTGCGTTTATGAAAACAAACCCAATGTGTGCCCGAAGATTTTTCTGAATCTAAATTGATAATTGCTGCTTCGCATTTCCGAGGTCCACTTTTTGGTAATGAATCACGCATGAATACACCACAAAAATGAGGAATTTTTAATACTTTTGCAAATTTTATCAAATCCACGTTTGTCAGAGCTCGTTTTGGCAGCTTTATCGGAAGTTTTTTGGCATTTGTATTCCTAAACCAGTTTTGTATGGTTTCAAATATAATCCTTTTCCGATTGCAATTGCTTCCATTGCTTTATTATGTCGCTGTTTCTCGGCATTATCCTGTTGAGCAGCCTTTGCCTCGTTTACAGCCTTAGCTATTCCAACAGCGCCACCTGCTAGAGATCCAAGTGCACTAAGACCCGCAAATATTGGAATTAGTGGTAATATTCCTCCTATTTTATCAGAAATTGGAACAACTCGAGGAACTCTAACGTTCCGCTTACCACCTGATTCTTTTAAAATTTTTTTCGCTCCTATAAGAGCAGTTTCCATTGGATTTCCCTGTTTAATGAATCGTTTTGCTCCATTTATTATTTTTTTCAGAGTGCACTTTTTTTTCTTTAACCCCCCACCACACTTTAACGTACACTTTCTTTTTTTTAATCCTTTACCACGTTTATTTTTTCTGTTTGTCTTTTTTATATTTTTATTTTTTAAACCCATACCCAATTTTCTTTTGATTTTCATTGTAGAACCAACTGCAAATGCTGCTACTTTTTCACCAACACCGGCGTCTTTAGATCGCATGCGCTCAAACGCTTTGTTCTCTAAAATTTTGTCTGCGTTATGTCTTGATGAAAGATCGTGATTTTGAATATAAGCTATATCATGATCTTTGCACGCTGCATCAAGTGGATTTACTCCTGTATCGCCACGTAATAAACGTTTTTTTAACTTTGTTCCTGGACCACAAAATTGATACCGCGGGATGTGTAACTCAAATGGAAGTTTATCAATTAATGTATTAATCAAGCCACCTCCGCTATATGTTATCATTGCAACATCCTACTTAAGAATGATTGTTATAAGCATCTGCAATCAAATATATTTAGTCAGTCTTCATCAAGATGAAGTTAGAAAAACAACAAATAAATTTGGATGTGAAAAATTTTGATTCAATTTTGCCTCAAGCAAAAATACGTCAAAAACATGGAGTTATATTACCTAATAGTATCAGAGGAATCATTGCTGGCCCCAGCAATTGTGGAAAAACAAATGTTTTATTTTCTCTGATATTTGATCCTAATGGTTTACAATTCGAAAACATTTATATTTATTCAAAATCTTTAAATCAACCGAAGTATATATTTTTACGTGATATATTGAAAAAGATTCCTGGAATTGGATTCTATCCTTTCACTGAACATGACCAAGTCATCACACCGGAAAAAGCTAAACCGAATTCACTTATCATCTTTGATGATGTTCCAGCATCGGAAAGTAAACAGGAAATACGATCATTCTTTTGTTTTGGGAGACATCATGGATTAGACTTGTTTTATCTTTGTCAAACATATACAGCCATACCAAAACATCTTTGTCGTGACAATTCAAACTTTCTTATAATATTTAAACAGGATGAATTAAATCTGAAACACATTCATAGTGATCATGTAAACACTGATATGTCTTTTGAAAAATTCAAACAATTGTGCAGTGAATGTTGGAAAAAAGATGATTTTTCTTTCTTTGTTATAGCAACTGAGTTTCCAAGGAATAGAGGGCGTTACAGATTTGGTTTCAGTTTATATATAAATGTTGATGATTGATTGTAAATCATCAGTTGATAATTCATCTTCACAATGACTGAGAATAGCGAGGCTGAACAGAAACGTTTAGA
This sequence comes from Trissolcus basalis, assembly GCA_025266255.1. Classification (NCBI taxonomy): domain Eukaryota; kingdom Metazoa; phylum Arthropoda; class Insecta; order Hymenoptera; family Scelionidae; genus Trissolcus; species Trissolcus basalis. The sequence continues at coordinate 18,137 of JAAMPD010001559.1, read as the reverse complement.
ACAAATTGCACACATCAGTAATGTCATTAGACAAAAGTACAAAGCCTTAAAGGCTGATTCGAATGAAAATGAAAATGCTATCAATGAGTTGTTTAAACCTGTAGTCACACCTCTTAAACAGTTGGTTGAAGTTACCAAACAAGAAGATGATGGAAAACGACGAATTAAATTAGAATCTGTTAAGAAGGAGCTAAAGCAAAGTGGATCTGAAATAGCTGATGATGAAGTTGAACCTGAATTAACCGATGATGAAGATAATGCTACTGAGGAAGAAAATTCGCAACCCAATAACAACGATGAAATCATCAAAAGAATGAATTATTTTTTAACTCGGGTGAGAAAAAAAGATAAAACTGTTGATTTGCATTGTGGTGTTCGAGCACTCTCGAATGGACTTTTCATTGGGGATAAAAGTTTTGATTTCAAAAATGGAAACATAATTATAGATAAAAATAATAATTATAAAGCAACTCTCGGTCTACTGGAGTTGATTTTCAAACCTTATCCCGACTCAACTTTAATTTCAAATAATGATTTAACAAATTATAAAAGTATTGTTTTACTATCTAATGCACATAAAAAATATTATAAGGAATCAGGAGAAATAAGACAAAAGGATCCAAAATTTATAAATATTTTATCCAAATTATTGAACATTTCGAAGGGTGAAGGATTGCCTGAATACAAAATTGCCGAAAATCCTAAAAAACCTGTGGATTATATTTATTATGATGACGTCAATGAGTTAGTTGAACGTTTACAACTATTAATGTCATCGAGAGCTGCTGGAAATAATGCTCATTCTAATGAAATTTTATCAATTATTGAAGAACTTCGTGAGAAAGGAATAATATATTAGTACTTATTTGATAACTTTTGTTTATTTACAAAATGAGTCTCGATGTGTTTGGAAGGGCTCTCTCAAATACTCTTGCCCCAAGAGGACCTGCAGGAATTGGATTTAACCTCACTAAAGATGGACATTTTGATTTGCAACACAAAAGAATTACAAACGTTGGAGAATCAATACAACCTAATGACGCCGTTTCATATAAAATGATGATGCATCAATTTAAAAAAATTGAAGGTGATATCAAACGTTTGAATGAATTAGTATTGAAAAATCAAGCTGATATCACTGTGCTTAAAAAGATTGCAGAAGATATGGATAATTTTCATGGTTTATTATCATCTTATAAACAAGATTTTATTCAAATCAAAAAGAAAATTTTCGTCTTAACTCATACGATTAATGAAATAGAAGAAAGAATAAAATAGACAATTCAACACTTTTTCATCAGTCAATATGGAGGATTTGGTGAACGAGCTTCATAAACCTGCCAGGAAAAATTTTAATCGTCGACATGTTGTGATGAAAACCATTGATGATACATGGCAATCTGATCTTGCGGACTTTTCTTCTCATGCTAGAGAAAATAAAGGGTATAAATTCATGTTAGTTGTCATTGACACATTTTCTAAATTTGCGTGGGCTGTACCATTGAAGTCCAAAAATGCTCAAGATGTAACTCAAGCAATGCTAAGTGTTTTGCAGAAAGGGCGTATGCCAAAAAATTTACATGTTGACAGAGGTACTGAATATTATAATTCTACATTTAAAAATCTCATGCAAAAATATAATATCAATCTGTATTCAACATTTAGCTCGATGAAAGCATGTATAGCGGAACGGTTTATTCGAACAATAAAGCGTAAAATTTATATGAATTTTCAAATTAAACGTAATTATAAATGGATTGATGATTTACAAAAAATAATAAATGAGTATAACAATACGAAACATCAAACAATAAAAATGAAACCAAGTGATGTAACATCTAAGAATTCGAAACAATTATTCAGACGCGTATATTCACCATTAAAAAATGTCGGGTCTATTTTTAAAGATAAAAAATTTGATATTGGACAAAAAGTTAGAATAAGTAAGTTTAAACACATATTTGAAAAAGGTTATATACCTTCATGGACAACTGAAATATTTACTGTAACTCGAATTAATAATACCAAACCTATTACATATCTTCTTAAAGATTTTCAAGATAAACCAATACAAGGATCTTTTTATAATGAAGAATTGTCGCCTGTAAAAGATCCTGATCTATATCTTATTGAAAAAGTAATTAAATCGCGTGGTTCGAAAGTATTTGTAAAATGGTATGGATTTTCTGATGAATTTAATAGTTGGATTAATAAAAGTGAATTGATTTAGAAAACAAGAAATGTATCCTTGTTGAATAAAGAAAAACTTTTCCAATAATTAATTGTTCTTATTATTATTATTACCTTATTAGTCACTAAATTCTAGATTTATTTCATATTTCACACGCAAAGAAAAAAAAGCATAAATTTGTATACATTAAAATTCATTTAAAAAAGTTGAATTTTTTAATAAATTCATTTCATTCATTTGAATAATATTATAAATCACATCTAACAATAAGATCAACATTCCTAAAACGTGCCCTCAAATTTCCACGCATTCTGACCTACTTTCAAAAATCTAGGTTACAAACATTAATTATTTATTATAATAATCAAAAATTATTATCAATCAGTATTGCATGATAGCGCCCGCACCGCGCGTGCTATCATGCTCTATATTTGCCTTAATTAAAGGCCCCGCCCCCGCGAATTAAACGCGGATTAAAAGTTTACCCCCCACCCAATTGAAAAATCATTTACCCCCACCTCAAAAAACCGATGAGAGTTCTAGATTCGCGAAAAAATCCAGAACTCTCAATCTGTATCTACTAATGTGTCACGTTTTCATAATTCGACAAATGTGGCGAAATAATGTACAATTTTTTTTATCAAAACAGCCTCGCAGACAGCAGCCCGCCCGAAAAATGTTTGTTACATCAGATTACGAAATGCACATGCAAATTATAATAATGAATTTTGGAATGTAACAATAATCAATAATCATTAATTTCAGTACTTTCAAATTATAAATATCGGGGTGAAATGTATTTTCCGAGAAGTGTATTTTATAAGCTTGTAAAATATTCGGCCCGTTAAGTATGTTTTTTGAGCTCGAATTACTAATAAAATATGAACAAGAGAGTGAATTCAGTGCCAATGGTCGTAAATGGATGTGCAATCGAACATCCAATGTAGGATTATCTTTGCAAGGGATACGTATGTTTAATAATTCTACAGTTAATAATTGAAATGTTTCCCTTACGTAATAAAACTTCTGCATGTAATTTTCAATTTATTATACCGCCATCATCATTTCATTATAATGTTCTGCAAATATACTGGTTGAATATACCATTAATTATTTCCAACGTCAGGTAGACGAAAATGAAATAAATCTAGGAAACGATAAAAAAAAAGCCACGCCAATTTCATTGGCAATATATTTTACATTTGAGTTTTGGAAAATAATTGTTTACCGATTTGGATAAAAAATTCAATTGGTTCAGCTTTTTCTGAACGCTTGTAACGTAAAATATATAAGTTACTTTTCAAAATTTGTTTGGATGAAATAACAGCGGCGGGAAATCGAGTTTTTAGGCAGTCGTCATAAATTTGCAGGCTGATCGATTTTCGTGAAGTCGATGGTAAAGCGGCGTCTGAGATTCCGGGGATAAAAGATTAGAACATCAAACGTTGCGCTGGCTTTTTTGTTTGAAAAACGATGCAACGTGGGATCGCGTAAAATTGGAGATGATCGAGATGATTAAGAACCGAGAGCGAGATGAAAGTTACAAATTAATAAGCATCGCGCGGGTGGCGGGAAGTTTGTAAACTTATTTTTGAAAGGAAAATGAGATCGTTTGGCAAAGACAGTTGTACAGTATTAATTTAACGAACTGGGAGAGGCAGAACGCTATCGCGCTCATCATCCCTTTGTAGTCAAAGCGAGTTAAAAAGCGGCCGGAACAAAATAGAACTGACATGCTTCATGTTCACCGGTATTATGGAAGTTTAGAATTTCTTGCACACAGCGCATGCGAGCTGAATATTTATCAAAAGACGCGACAACCTAAACATGTTGAAATTTCATCCGATAGGCGATCATGTTAACGTCGAATTCGCGCTCGCGATAACGTCACACTTGTCGACGAATTATCGCTCGAGATATTTCGCTCGCTGTTTTGTTTTCTCGCTCTTTTTCCCTCTTTCCCACACGCGGTGTGTCCCAGGGCTTTTGTTTTTGTTCCACATTTCATTTTGCAACGCGATTCACCCTGTCTGATGCATAGTTTTCTCGAATCAACTTTTGTCACTGAAATTGCTCAGATTTTTCGTCGGATATACAAACTCGACTTTTTCTTTGCCTGCGAATTCTTTCAAAGTATCTCATTCTTTCCGCGTCAAAACACAAAAATGACAAAACGGATATTTCTCCGCTGATCAGTGCCGCTAACTAGTATATTAAGATGTCATGTTTATTTATTTTTTCTTTTCATAAAATGTCAAAGAAGAAGTTGTCAAAGAAAACCAGCCAGTTATTTTGTAAATGTTCCTTTTGTTCTGCAAAAGATAAAAGAAGTGCATCAATTTTATTTTGCAGCTTGTAAAGGTTTTGCAAAACTGGTTCCCAGAGAAATTGGGTCAAATTCAAATGAACTTTTGAGTATGGGGAAAAAACAAGAGTTGATAGAATGTGTGGAAAAAATGCTGATAACATTTAGTTGTTGTCCATCAAACGGTTTTTTTTATTTTTTTCAATCGAACATTCATAAAAGTTCAAAAAGTGACATCATGCAATTAAACCGCATTTCCTCGGGCTTTAATTTGAAGTCAATATTCGTGGAACAATGAGCTTTTGCCGAGTTCTTCTGAATTCCTACTTCAGAGATGCAAGTGTCATGAAATGAAGTTGAAATTGACAGTGATAAAATTTTATGTTCTCGTCTGGTATCGAGTATCGCTGGGTCAAAAATGTCTCATGCGAGATCACAAGTTCTTTTTTATTTCACATGATACTAGAAGTCTTTTTTCCAATTTTTTTTTCTATCAGAGATGCAGCTTTGGAAATAATACGTTCCAAATATCTAAAGAAAAAAATTGGTCCATCGAGAATCAAATGAGTTTCGAACAGGTTGAGATAATGAATAGATACAGGCGGGATTGATACATGAGGATATTAGCTGGAGTACACGGGCTAATGGAAAAAATCCTAGACCCGCATAATTAAAAAAAATTCATGTTTAAATAAATTAAATTAAAAAATGTCACGTTTCATATCCAAAATTCATGAATATTCAAAAAATGAATATTTTGTAATTAAATGCAATCTTTCCTTAAATCTGATTTAAAAACGTGGGTTCATGTTCTCATGGCAACATTCCGAAAATTTAAAAGTTATTGCACAAAAACAACTAATTTAAATTGCGCACTTTGCAAGTCTATGGCACGTTCGTCCGATGAAAAATTTATGCTACATTAATATTTCTGTTAAATTTTGATATTTTTCTTTGCATTTATATGGTAAAAAAAACGATTTTTATTCAAGGCTATTTAACCCCATGCATTTTTGAAAATTTCAGAACGGAAACTCTCTTTAAATGAACGACGAAATTCGGAGAAAAAATCTTGTGTTAGTTTTTCATTAAAGAGATATTTTGTGCTTGCTAAGTTTCATCGAACGGTGTGTATTTTCGAAATTGTGATTCAATATTATTAATTTTAATAGCACGTTTAAAGAACGGTATTATACATATTATATTAAAATAGCTATATTTTTTGGATTTAAAATAAACCGTGTATTGATTCAACGAACGTTCCATGATTTTCCGATAAAATGCGAAACTGAGTAAATTATTGACAAGTTTATCAAGATAATCGTGAAAGTTTATAATATTTTACGCCATGCAATCCTGGCATTAAATCTTTTCGCGATAAAAAAAAGAGAGACCGGGGTTTATTTTGGACTTTTATTTGAAAACAAAAACTTTTTTTTCCAAACATGGCAGTGTAGTCTAAATTACCATAAATGGAATGAATGGTAATTTGATAGGAGAGCATTGTGCAATTTTGACGACATATTAGATCAATATTACATCAGAGGAAGCCATTAAATCTATCTCTGTCGACTGATTTTCGGTATGGTTCATTTTGCAAATAAATTAAGTAAAGACTGATCTAAAGATCTTCGGTGCTGAGCACAATGAATGGCTTCTCGTTAGAGAGACGATATTAATACATCGCCATGGAAGGTAGTTGAGCTTTTCTTTTGTTACGTAAATATTTTGATTAAAAGACGTAAATTCTTGTTGGTATTGTTATAGCTCGTCTAAGTGGCTGTATGCCGGAATGGTAACAACACACCGTAGCACTCGACAACAGATAACGCGCTACCTAATCCATATGAATGTTTACCGACTCCTTTACACTTTCTTTATCATGGATTGCCAAGTTATATTACAATCAATTGGTTCATTTGTCAAACAAACATCTTCTTGATTGTAAAAAATAAATGGCCGAAACAAAAACTAAAGATCGTTTCCATCGGGAACACGAAAAGATTTCAACGTAAAAATACGTTTAAATAAAGTTTTTCAAAGTTAATAAGACATTTTAAAAGCATTATGAAGTTCAAGAAGTTTTGAAGTAAATAAGGTTGAATAATTGATTATGAATTTAGAATTATTAATTTCTTTTTAGAGCCAACGTTATATGACCTGGAAAGAAGGTCGATAAAAAGTTGAAAAAAATATATGTGAGAGAAGTTGAAAGTTTGAATTTGAAACAGTTCATTTAGTTAAAGTGAGACCGTAAGTAGCATTAATTTCTCAAGCGCTACAGAATCGACGTTTTGATCATTTCTTTAGTTTCAATGAGGTTGCAGCAATTGTTTTTAATGCATAGCAATCAATAAAATGCAGAGTGGTTTCTCAACAACTGTGACACTCTTGAACTGTTAATATCGAGCAATTATTAAATTAACGTCAGCTTGCGCCGAAGTAAATAGTCGTGAAAATGAAACTGTATCGATTCCAAAGCCCTTTAATAGATTCATAAACAAATCGATGAAAGCATAACAATCTTGATTAAATTTTCAACCTCTCTCAAAAAGTGCTGCCCGAGTAAATTATTGCTCGACAACTTTTCTCTTCGAAGAATGTGTTTTCTCCATTTGAAAATTGGGCGAGTAGGAAAAAAGGAAATAATGATGAGCATTCACTCCGATTGACAACTGATACCGACAGTCAACCAATCATAGACCCATTAAAGAATGATGTATTGTTTGTTCCGGCATTCGAGAACAACACAATTTCGATCTTCATTTTTGTTCACGCTTTAATCTCGACTGATCCCAGACAAACTTCGCTACGAAAAACCGATTAAATGATTAAATATTGCCAGATTCTAGCCAGACTTTCGTTCTAATCTTCTGAACAAAAAGATTTTTACAAACTCCAAAGTCAAAAACAATAATGGATCGGTCGGATTTAATTAGCCGGTTTTTGCAAGTACAAAAAAAATTGTAAAAAAAGACAACTTGCGTATTTTAATTCTGCTGCTCGACTGGCTGTCAAAAAAGAAGTTTTCCAATTATGCCAGTCATTGGCATTTTTCATTCGCACAAGTCGAATGCAATCCTAGCGTTTTGATCAGCCTGGTATCCTTATGAATAAAACGATCAAGCGAGAAAATCTGAAAGAAGAAAAATTTTGCAGCCAAGATAATTGTGAGCCATTGGACTGGCACTCGAAAACTGTCGGTCATTTCATAAATGCAAATCGAATTTTCCTTGATAATTGAATTCTTTTTTTTTATTATTTTATTTTCTCACAGTAACCAAGCTCTAACTTTTGTAACGCTCGTTCAGGCGAGATAATTAATTGTAATGCGGAAATGTATATAGACGATTTTGAGTCGAGCGGATCTGTGATGAATGCGTCTCGTACCTCGCGCGCGCATTGTTCGCGCAACATTTCTCAAACTATTTCAAACCAGAAAGATACTTTTGCAAATTCGATACACGTAGTTTAAAACTAGATTACAGAGGAGCAGATTGAATTTGTTTATAAATTAGTACAAGAGATATATTTAAAATTGGAATTTTTCTGAAATTGTTTCAATAAAAAATCGTCAAGTAATTTTATGATGTTTATCGTTTATATAATTTTCTCAATCGGTTATGAGAGAGGGTAAAACGGTTGAAAAAAAATTGCTAAGTGAAACGCGATTAGTAGAGGGATATAGCAAAATTGAGACATTATTTAATTCTGTGTAGCTCTCGATTGTCGTGTACCTGAGAAATCTGATTATGATATCAAAAAGTTTTCGCCATAACTTTTATTTTCGTCCCGTCGAATATTTTTGTATTAAATTATGAAACTGTCAATAAAACGAATGAACCATTTTTCCATAATCCAACTTTCATCTTATTTCCATTCTTGGCTTTAACAAATAGCAATTTATGAGAATCTAGGGCATACGTGCCTTATTGTCTAGCAGAACTGCCAATCTGATCTGTAATTCGATTTCAATACTTGAAAGCGAAAAGTTCATTACCAAACAATCTTTCCTCTCTCTTTCTCTTTTGCGCGCCTTATCTTACCATCTCTCTCGTCCCCCCCCCCCCTCCTCTCTCTCTTCTGCTCTCTCCTGCGAACATTATCTGTTTGTTAGCCAAAAACTTTTGAATGCAGCTGATGTGTATGTGTTGGTATCGGCAGGATTGCAAACCGAAGAGTGTTGTCGCTTAAAATTGCACAAGCTCGCACGAATGAATATCATAATTTCGTGTCTCTGTTAGCGTGTAATTAAATCTCCCCTTTGTAACAAAATATCGAATCGATGCTTTACAGGGACATGATCACGATTTACAAAGGAAAGGTATTATTGGAGAGAGAAGAAAAGTAACTTTTGTTTTCTTTAACGTAAATTTCAATTATTCTGACGAGATGGTTCTTTCTTTTTTCTTTCTCTCTCTCTCTCTCTTGTATTCGTAAAATTAATTTTGTTCATTTCATTGTGAGAGCTAATTGGAAAAATCGTTTCCTCGCGAAAAAAAAGCGAGTGTGGAAAAGAATTCTTCTTTCAGCGGGAAAAGTTTGTATTTTGAAGGGTAGCTGGGGAAATTATCTTTCAACAGATACACTGCAGGCATTTAAGGTGTCGAAGATAATAATATCTTATGGACTGAATATCGGTTCTTAATATTGACGTTGGCTTGTCGAGTGTTCAAAGGAGGTGCCTGTTGCTCTATTGGCCGATGCGCAAACCGCATGGTTTATGTTACTTCTCGTTGAATAGAATAATCAATATAGCTTCAACCTGGTTTTTCGTCAAGTTTACTCACTCTGCTCTTTTCTCTGTTTTTCTCTTCTTACAAGCATATCCCTTTACCATAAATCAACCAAACTATACATTTTATAACCTTATGTCTTATGTCAGCTTTACCCAAGACGAAATTCAATACAAATTTATAAAAACGTACTTTAAACATGACGTAAACCTTTTTTTCCCTCGACTATTTCAAATTTATCGCCTGGAATCTTTTTTTTTATACATTTTTTTTTGTTACTTTTGTTTGAATATCTGTCTTCGTTTTAGAGTTCATCAAGTTATATTTGAAATTACAAAAATGTTTTCACAACCTCGATGCTGTAACTTCATTTTGTCAGCGTGTGATGGAAAAAGGTTTTTGTTAAAAAAAGGGAAATTTGATGGCCCGATGGAAAATAAAAGTCCCGTATTTTCTATTTCGTCTATTTTTCGTTTTGAGGTAACTTTGACTTGGAAACTTAATCAAACGTTAAGTTATGATAGATCAATAAAGTCTTCGAGGTATCAACATGGATATATCCGAGTTAATCCTTAGGACCATCTTGTGAACTGTGGACAACGAGTAATGATTCAAAATTGAAATTTCAAACCGAATTTACAAAGTTCCTTCTCCAAAATTTGACCATAAAATAATAATGTTGAATTTGAATTCAATTTTCATGCTTCAGTTGAATATGAAAATTATTTTCCGTACATTATTCTCAGAATCTAAAATTTATTTTCACATACAAATGAAATCGTTTTACTCAACTAATATTGTAATATTGATGGTTTATAATTCGGCAATGTAAACAAAAATATGCGAGTTTGATGTTCGTGTATTAATGTGTTACAGAATAAAAATAACGTGATTACGATTCTCAGATGTGATGAGAAAATCAACTACAAATTCCGATTCGAAAAATAGTTAAAAATTTCAATTTTACAAAAGTTAAAAGTTGGAAAAAATTTTCAGAAAAAAAAAGTTATACACTGCATGTGTGTTGACATATATGTCGCATATAATAATTTTTATTTGAGTTGTTTACACTCCAGAAAATTTTTATCAAAAAGTTGAGTTTGGAAATGAAAAAGTTTTTGTTAATATTTTCTCCTCATTATAATAATTAATTCTGGACTTGGTGAAGCCGAGGTACAAAAAAGGCTGGAAGAAATGGAGCGAGAAAGCTGCTTAGCGCAATTAATGCTATTTATTCTTATGCACGGTGAGAGTCGCTTTTACAATTGCAGACTCTTCGAGAACATGCGTCAAAACGCGTCGCTCGCAGTTGAATTATTCCACGGAACTTTGCTTTTTGCCAACTAATTACATGGAAAAATCAAAGTTTGTCGTGCTGCCTCACTTTTCAAACAAAAAACGCATCAATGAGAGGATATTTTAAATAGACACTTTTGCATCCAAATGGCTGTTTCAGACAATGTAGTTCAAGTTTCTAAGACTTGTATTGTGAGCATTCAATTGCAAAATTCGATTCTAAACAGTAACAGATATACCTACTCATTTTTTGTACTGTGCATTCCGTTTTTGTTTACAAAATTCATTTTGTAACCTCTTTTTCGTGTTCAATTTGATTCGAGCAAATATTACAGATCGCTGAATGAAGATTTTGGGATCTAAATAAACAAGCTGTACAAACTTGCAAGCTCAGTATAATAGAAACATTTACGGCTAATGATAAGACACCGAACGCGCTGAGTTTGATTAGAAATCTATGTTGAAGCGTGGCATTGTAGCATTTCCGGTAAGCGAGTCAAATTATTACTCAAACAACGAGAGGAGAGCGCGTCAGTGTTCAAATTTCAGTTCTTAACAAATAATCGCGCGCGTTTCAATCCGTGCGCCAGAATAGAATTATACATCTTGATACCGCATTATTTACTTCCACAGGCGGAATTATTATCTTGCATGGCTGTGTATCATTTCAATTCGCGATCCCCATTATACGTTATCATGAACCTCTACACAATTATAGGAACAAAGGTAATTTTTGAAATTGCATTAAAAAAATTTAATCGTTCGTCATTTTGTTTCAAAATGACAGAAATTGGGGAATATTTTGAAAGACAATGGAAATTTAAAGATTTATTTAGTCGCGCAAATCCGGTTCAATATTTCATCTCACACGTATCACGTCTTTTGGTATCGTTTCAAACGTATCATCGTGAAGCCCCGCGAATCGCTCATCCATCCGAAAAACATCGAATACTTCGGTAATTTAGTATCAAGTGTCGATGCTTGATCTCACCGCGATCACTTTGACAGACAGTTTTGCGTTATAGATATCCGCGCGCGGCTGACAAAGATCCAATTCTGTTGTCGAAACACAAAAAAATTGGCTCGAGTGAGATGCCGTAAAATCTCGCTTTCATAAATGTCAATTTTTTTTGTGAAAAGTTTTTATACAAAAAAAAAAATTTTTAATAAATAAATAAATAGAGAAAAGAAAAAAAATCCGTAAATGCGTTTTTGACTTCGGAAAATGGATAATTATTTGGTCGGTTGAAATTTGTTTGACCAGTTGGCCGCAATCAAAGATGTTAATTTTTGTGTAATCGAGCGGATTGCGATGTAATTGCGAGGTAGAGTTGACACAGCTAATGAAATAATTACACGACATTTATCATGATTCCGCTGTTGCGCAGATGAGGTGAATGGCGATGGCCCGCGAGCACCGTCCGAGGTCATGGATATGTGCGAATAATAATACCCTGCTGATCATGTATCGCACAGTTGACACGGTATTTAAATTCGAATCGCCGCTCTCGATAATGAATTCCGTTGCGGCTTTGAGCGGCATTTTGCGGGAATTCACCGGAGGAGTCAGTCGCTCGAAAATATCGATTTCCTATCTGACACAGGTGGCGGCTGCTGAAATGGCCAAAATCGTGACTATTACAATCGTTTTTCCCTCCTCATTTTTGTTTCTTTTTTTGAATATTCAACGCGAGCTAATTTCACATTCATCCACTTGCCCTTAGGAGAAAACTTTTTACATCAACTTTTGCCTGTAAATTCCGTCGAATTATCCAATGAATTATTTATCCCCGGTCACAGAGCTGAACACTTCATTCATCGGAGAATTTCATTAGCCATTTTATTTTTCACCTTTTTTCATTGGCCGTGTTACAAAATTCGTGTCAAAAAAATATTGTTAACAAAAAATAACGATGAAAAATGAATCGAGGAACATTGTTTGACTATTATCTTTTCAACTGGATCTTATTCAATTTCGAGTGTTCAATTTTCTTTAATCGATTTACCATGCAGAAAATGGAAAAAATATCTCCACCGAGGTAGAATTGATCGAATCGATTAATTAATAAATCAGACTAACTTTGTTTCGCTGTAACTGCGAGCAATGTCACAGAAACTACTTTTGCGATAAAAAAAATGAGCACGTGCAGAAAAAGAGAAAGGATTGATGAAAATGTATCTATTTTCATGCAAATGAAACAACAAAAAGTAATCGCATGTTTTTTAATGTCACTTTTAAATTGCTGGACGTCATAAGGTGATATATCTCGATGGATAATATGGTTACGCTGGGAGAACGGGGGCATTTGTTTGATTACCACGTTTTCCGTTTATTGGCTCCAGCAAATCGAAACCGACTCAAGTCGATGAAAAACTGATCGACAAGCCCGGAGCTGGATTCGTGTAAACATTATCCCAGGAGGAAATCACATTCCGTAAATAATCGAATTTTATAGGTATTAAGTTAATAATAGAGATATAATCAAAGCTTCGCTGGCGATAAACAAAGAATAATTGATGACGCGTTATCTGCCAATTAATGTTCTAACAAGGATTTTTTTCCAATCCCTAGACAAATAATTTATCTTCTTTATATTGAACCAAGTCAAACATCTCAGTAATTTTATTTTCCAGTTGTCAATAATCTTTAAGAATTCGATACAATGTGATCCGGTTTAATCCTGTTTGTATATCTAATATCCATCTTGCGAAATCCTTTCGAATTGAATGAAATTTTATCTCGATCTTATCAGGAACGTGGTTCTTCAACAAGTTTTTTTCTGCTCCGACCTTCTAATATTTATAAATTTCCTTCTCCACATGTTATGTAAAATTTACATCTGGTCAAACGTTGGTTGCCAATATTTGGTCCAGAGATAGTAAATCATTAAGCCGGCTAATATTAACACTAATGTTCTTGCTGGGTTTAAACTAACGTTGTTATAATTATTTGATAAACTAAATCTTCAATATTTAAACTAACAATTAGTAATCTCCAAATACCTGAGTGAATATCTTATCTATCTTATCTATCTATTTAGAGTTAACAATAGCTGGGAATTGAACGCTCGTCCTGGTAGTTTGTAATGTTTGATTCTTAACGTTACCTGATCACCAAAAATATTAAAATTATAAGTCAAAATAATCATTGAATTGTTTGAATAGAATGATAAAGCCGTATTGTATTACTTTTTTATTACATTAATTATTTTGTTAATGTAGCAAAAGTTATTTTATCATAAAATAACTTCTATATTATTTGATTTCGGATAAAATCATATTCATTTGTTGAAATAAATAAACATCTGATAATCGAACGTTGATTTACAATTTTTTGCAATTGTAGGTAAATGTTGGCCGTCGTTATTATAAAAATGATGAGTGCCAATGTTGGCTATCCGATTTTTTTGCAAGGTTGGCTGCCCGACATTGGTCCAACATAGAATCCGTTGTTCATTCTGGCTTATTGCTGGCAATTTCTGCCTGGGATTGTTTGCGATTGTTAAAAGGAAAATTTTACAACTCTCTCAACAAAATTGAAACAGGATAAAAAAAATGTACCTCGCGAAAACAAAAGCTTGATCAGCAAAAAATAATTCGCTCCAATTAAACAAATGGCTTTTTTTGCGAGCAACCGCGCTGTAACCGGTAATTGTACTTTTCAGATTTTTTTTCGTCACGCGCCGCATGACGCAGACTGTAAATTGGCTCCGGGTGATTCGATTTGTTATTCATTGTCTCGGATTAATATCAGCAAGCATTTTAATCAGCAAGTTAGTCGATTCGATACTCCGATATCCGATGTGCCAAGGTGTCCCAGTTCTTCTCGCAGTCTAACTTGTGAGCCTGCGACTCTGTGACCGGGCACACAGCGCGTATGATAATCAAGCGAATAATTAAGCTCCAATTAGCATCAGGTGCGCAACACACAACGGGATCCCATCGTCAACGCCAACTAGATATTTCATTCATGATACCATAACGGTTCACTGCGTTTTAAATTACCCTGATTTTCAACTATCTCTCTCATTCAACAACTCGCAAAACAGAGACACAAAAAATAGGTCGAAAAAAAAATGAATTTAGCAGGAAACCATGAATTGATTGAAAAAAATGTTTCGTATTTTTTTCCCAACACTTTTGTTAGCTTAATGATAATTTTTCTTAATAATTTATTCAAACGCAGGTGCTCCTTTCGATTAATCACCTCCATTTGTCCACCTCGGGAGAGGATCATCCTGAAATAATCAGCGTCGATTCATCATTTTCATTCCGCACTTTCTTACTAATTAATTTTTATAGTTTTGTTTAGATTAAGGAGTTCGATCAATCATCCAGAGCTACACATTTTTTAACAACTTTGTATTCCATTAAACACTTTGCAAATTGTTGGGATATAAAAGAGGAAATGAAAGAAAAAAAAAAGTCTAATTCCATTTCTCTTATTTTTTGTTTCAGAGAATGCTACACACCTGGCTCTATATAATCTTCGCAGCTCAAGTTTCTATCAGACACACAAAACTTGGACAGTTTCAAGTTCTGGTAACAAAATATGGACAATCAACGTCAGTGAATTCTTACTCAGTCAGACAACGGGATCCCATTTGGCAAAACGTGTTGCAGTTATTGGTAAGTGTGACGCGCTTATCGTAAGGCCTTTTTTTACTGCAGTTTCGCCGGTTGTAATAAAATGGTTGTTGGAAACTCGCGTATAACCACTCGTACGACCATAAACTTATTCGTACCACTGGGAATCTATTCCTCAAATTATGATATGTCATAAATGTTTGAAATAAAACAAAAAAACATTTCAATCCGAGGTAAAAAGGAGTGACTCCTATAAAGGATATTACATTTTTTCCTCTTTCGATTTCTTGATAATGAACTTTTTCTTTTCTCGAAATTTTTTGTCTAAAATTACAATTTTTGAACTTCAATTTCCGGGTCGAAGAAAGAGGGTATAAGTTGGTTTTCAAGTTTAAAAATCAAAGCTGATTTCATTTTCTATTCAGGGAGGGGAAAATTTGACTGTTTAATAAAGGACTTACTTTTGACGGTAGAATGAATAGAACGGTGTAGAGGGTTAGCATTAAAACACCATTTCGTACGACTTGGTTGATAAATTTAGCCTTCCATCAACGTCAAGCTAACACCATTGTTCCAAGAACATAGTTCATGAAGTTCGGAGATGTTGGCGTTAACGAGGTCAAAGCTTTATGGCGATCTGCTGCACCGTATTAATACGATTCGTATCTGGTTATATGCATCTGTCGGAGATCCGGTTTGTGGGCCAATAAATATCACAGTGTCCTGCACCATTGATCTAAATCCCCTTAAAAGTTTGCTAATCAAACAGTTATCTCTTTTCATTCATTCTTGTATTCAATTTTTTTTTATCAAAAACTTTTCGCTATATGGGTTTTTAATTGAATCGTCTGAAGATTGGACGAAAAATGAAACAAAAATTGTACGTAATCTCGTATAGTGTTCTGTTTTTGGGAAAGAAATCTGTACCATTGATCTAAATCTCCGTAAAAGCTTGCTAATGAAACAGTTATCACTGTTTCGATGATCGTATTCGATTTTTTTATCAAGCCTTTTGCTGCGCGGCTTTTTTAACCCTCTATTGGTACCGTTTGGTCTTCCATCTCTGTCTTTTCCCGAAAATATCACTCGCTTTTCTTTGTTGCGTTGAGGGCCACGCTCATAGCAGTAGCAATGAAAAGTTGATTGAATCGTCTGGAAATTGAACCAAAATTGAAAAAAAATTGACGTAATCGCATACAATTTTTGTCTTTTTATAAATTCCTTTTTAATGGGATAAAATTTTTAATTGTCCATGAATATCGTACAGATGAAATCTGTCAGATAGGGATTATAATATGGAATGAAAACTTCTGGTTTGTTCAAAGATTAAGATTACACGTTAGTAAGGACAAATAACGACTGACGATAAATCGCGATAATGATAATACCGTTATGCTGAAAAGTTCGTTACTTAGTGCAAAAAGCATTATCTTAATACACGCACGTAAACACGAAAAGCGTAAAAAGTTTTAAACGAAAATATTTATCATTGCCCTGAATAAAAAAAAATGGATATTATCCTTTGGTTTTGGTTTTTTTCATTCGCTACGTTTTATATCGGACCTCGATATTAAATTATAATTGGAATTGTGTTTGAGCTACATTTAAAAACGCTGAATTTTAAATGAACTTGAACAAATAATAGATAGTATTGATCAATGGAAATTTTCATTGTTTGAATTTATTACTAAAAAATTTGATTAAGTGAATAGTTCTACGAACTTTGAGATTAATTGTTTTTTTTTTTGTTTGATGATCAAATACATATCAGAAGCACTTTTTATAATGAAATGGTAATAAAATATTCCATTTTTTTTTCACCTCGAATTGCCGAGCAATTCATTTACATTGGAGCCTTTATTTGGAATTCGCACAACTTTTTGTTTCCATTCTCTATACGAAATAGGAAAATCGTCGAATTTAATAACAGAAACGAATTATCAATTATGGATTTTCGTCGCAACTAAACCCTCGCAATGACGTTGAAAAGCGACGAAATATTTTTATCCAGTAAAATCCTCGGCTTTATGCGTAACTTTTTCAAACGATATTTTCAAGTCTTAGACTCTAGAATGCAACGCTGAGATATACGTCGTGTTTCATTTTTGATTTTATTGTGTCTCAATCTGAAATAAATGTGCATTGAATATTGATCGACTCAATCTATTTTTCGAATGTTGATTCGATACCACTTTGCTGAAAAGATTGTCTTTTTCCGAAACCAACTTCACAATAAATTGTATATTTGAGGAGAATCGACAAATAGCAATAAATTAACAAAAGAAGACTGTTTTCTTAAACTGGTATAAAAAACTGACAACTGTTATGATAACCCTGCACGATTATCAGGTTTCTCATTTAGTTCATTACAACAATCAATTTTCAGTCATCGAGAAGAAATATTGCTTGATCATTTTTAGTATTTTGAAATATGGGGAATTATAAAATTAACTGTTCGATGCAATCACATATTCATAAATATGCATTAAAAACCTAGTTATTATTCTTAAGTGAACATTCAACAATTATAAACTGTATTCAATTTTCGTTATCAAATAAAATCATGATGATAAGACATCAATTTTAAAATTTAAAACAATTTTCTTTGACTGATGATGAATAAATTCAAGTTTTTTGAACTTTTTAATCGGATGATAAAACTTTTTCATTCAATTATAGTTAATAATTAAATTTTTATAATTCAATCATGATAGTTTACTGTAATCGAGAAAATATAAAAGCTATGACTAGATTCTATTAAAAGGAAAGCTGGTGATACAACTTCATTGTGTGATATTAGTTATTGAATGGAATGATAACTATAAGATCATGGCGGCGAACCTCTCTGGACGAGAATGATACATCGTTGGAGAAAATATAAATGGGTGTGAAATGTAAAATGATGATATAAAAGGTAAATCGAAAAAGTAAGATAAAAATAATAGTAATAAATTCTAGTAGAGGAAAAAACTGCCAGTAAAGGATCAAACGAAATAATAATATAAATAAATAAAAATATCAC
>JAAMPD010001558.1:0-22971 GCA_025266255.1 Trissolcus basalis | reverse complement strand
AACATATGTAAATTTAAAAATTCAAGTCGTATTATGAATTACAAAACTTCATATTGTGACGAAGTATTTATTTTTTTACCTCATAAATTTCATAGCCTGAAAACTTTTAACTCACTGATGTAATTTGGAAAGTATTTTTCCAGCAATGCTCTCATAATTATTTTTATGCGTTCTCTTTTATTATCATGTTTCATTTTATTATTCCATTTATGACGAATATAAAAATGTAATTATATTTTTGAAAGAAAAAATTACGTGAATAATAATAGTTGTTTGTATTCTTTGTTTGCAGTGTCCTGTGACGGTGAACTCATCACTAGCATCATCCTCAACCTCTCCTGTATCTGTGCCAATTTTAAGCGCAGCCTGCGCTTCTTCTTTAGGGAGCGCTGCTAGTGTAAATCATCCATTAGGCAATCCTAGTTTAAACACGAAAATGGCTGTAACTAGTGCGGTTGTACGGCCGCCGGGTAGTCCTACGACTTCTGTTAGTCCGTCGCAACCGCATCCGCCTCCGACCGGAGGACCTTCTGGAGGCCGGTGTTGTGACACCGGGAGACCAATCTTTACCGACCCTTTGACCGGTCAAACAGTGTGTTCTTGTCAATACGAAATCCTTGGTGGCTATCAACGACTGGGTGCTCTGCCAACGACAGCACTCTCGATGTACAGCGCCCCCTATGCTGCGGCCGCGGCCGCGGCTGCCGCCTCCGAAGGCATGGCGTCGTATATCCCTGGTCTTGGCATGGAACAGGCAACTTTTTATTCCGCCAGTGTAAGTTCGTTAAACTTTTTATCCCGACTATTAAATTATTTATATAAAAGCCACTTAATCCAAAATAGACCGAATCAATGTGCTTAATTATTTTTTCGTTTTATAAATTTCCGTGACACCACATTAAAGTTAATGTGAAACTGAACATTCGAAATTCGATGAATGTTTTTGAAATCGATAAATTATGTAAATTACGGTATTTCATGATTGTAAATATAAACAAGTAATCGTAATATTATATATTATATTATTTTATTATACAGAAAGGATTACCACATTTTATCTTCATTTCATTTATTGCATGTAAAATTAAGATTAAATAATTAAATTCTCTCTGCGATTGGATTGAATTAATTTGTGCTGTATGATGAATAAAAAATCATCGTATAAATAAATCTTAGAAGTAAAAGACACCTAATAATGTATATAAATCATATACATTATCACAAAATTATTGTTAACAATTTTAAGCAATTTAGTTACAGATTAAATTGCGAGGAGAATATTAAATATACAATATGATTATAAACATTTAACATCGCAATTTGCTGAATATTCTATTTCAATTGAGTTTTTTTTTTTCAATGTTCACCAATACCGATTGCATACAGCTCGTTTATAAATTTTAATCATATATGAATAGTTAAAAGTTTCAAATATTCAGAATTTTATTGACATTAACTCACTGATCCAAAACATAATTATACTTTTTTTGCAAATTAAAAGCACATATCACGTTATCCATTATTTTCTGAATAATCCAAAACATAACAATGTTCTGGATAAAAATTGGTCTATTTTGCGATACCTGATTGAAAATTCGCTGACAAAATGAGACAGTTGATCAATTTCCATTAATAACAAACACAAATTAAACATTAAGTCAACAATTCATTATAAACTAGGTGAATATAGGATATATACATGTCGAGGAGCGCATGTTTGAAATGTTAATGTTCGGAAAACGATAATATATTTTTGGATCGTGTCTCTGAAATGCACCGCGCGTTTATGTGTTTTTGTGATAGATATATACTTATCTAAAATAGACAAACAATATATGTGTTTTGTTGAACCAGTGTAGCGCACCGAAACCGTCGTCAACTGCTATATTAAAGTCAAGCGTTTGTTGAAATGATTATTATCTACTGCTTTGTATTTCAGATAATGTCACTCTATCGCGTTGAATAAACCATGTTCATCCCCAATGATAGTCTATTTACAAATCAGTCATTACTGTGACAAACATTTTTTTTTATTCTCTTCTCTTTTAAAAATGCCACTATCAGAGTAGGGCGAAAGCGAGATAAAAATTCTATAATGACAACGAAGAATTAGTTCATCGTGAGTGAACGAACCGCTGCAAAAGAGAGCGACACGCCAGAGAGAAGACCATGCCAGTCGAAAGTATTTTATCTCTCATGAACTTATTAGCTCGTGTTAAAATTTGCCTCTGTTGCAACGACATTCATTCGCGCATATTAATCATTTTCACTGACTGACATATTATTGAGATTTAAATAAATAACGTTACATATATTCTTCGTGCATATTCAAAAGGAAAATAAACACGCGTCCGTTGCTATAATGAAACGAGCGCGGGTTCATGAAATACACATGTTTAATGGAAATTCGAGTTTTGTGTTTCATATAAAAACGCGAAGAATATACGAATAAATTTATCTTATCTCGCGGCGCGTTGCATAACAAATGTCGATTTGATCTTGGTCTGTCGCGCGACTTCTCGTCGCTATTTATCTATGTACTTATTATTTATATTTCGTGTTTTTCATCGGTCAACTTTCATCTGTTTTTTTTTTTTTTTTTTTTTTTTTCAAGTAACAACAATCTTTTTGTTTTTTCAAAAATCCGTGTAACGACAATCGTGAAATGTTAGTCGTCGTGTGATCAAGGAATCATGTTTTTGGACGAAAATGAGTATGTCCTATTGATGAAAATACATGGAAACAATATGTTGCAAGACATGAGTGCATTTTCCTTATCACGACTGGAATATACGATCGAGTTTACAAGTGACGAGACCAGAGCCAAGAATCACAATGCCACAAAATGAAAGTCTGGTGTATATCGCGTTTCGTTCCTTACATTCGATAACTTGCGACATTATCGCCGTTGAAATTGAATAAAAATCTTGCTCTCTTTTTGCGCAACATTTGTAAAATTATCGCCCTATATTTTTTCAATTGAAAAACTGACTCTCAGCCGAATAATTGAAATCATTTGACCGTAATAAGATAATTGTTTCGTTTCATCATTATTCAAAAGTTTGTGATCGAATATTTCTTATGGACGAAATTACAATTGTGAGTTTAAACTGATGGACATCGATTTTAATATAATTTGTGAAAAATTGTGAATTATCATTTTCAGTGGGAATAACTGTGGATTTTATTTTTCAGGCACCTGGTTTAGATCTCAAAGATGCTAGTGCAGCCGCTTGGCCTTATCCTTCTGTTCATTACCATCCTTACGACGCGGCTTTCGCTGGTTACCATTTTAATGGGTAAGTCCTAAAATTAATATATGTTTAAAAAAAACATGTTTCAAAAACTAAAGTATTTTAATCAATTCGCCATTAAGATACACGTTGGAAAACAAAATTTTGCAATATTAAAGTTTAATTTAAATTAAAAATAGGAATTTAATTTATAGTTTTGGAGTGAGTTGTAATTTAAATTCGTCATTGTTTTCGCTTCTAAAAAAAACTTGACGGACTGCCGTTCAATTAACATTCAACAGTAATGAAGTTGAACATATGAAAATGAGGTGATTAATCAGGAGTGCCATCAAACGTTGCACATTTTCATAATCGTGAGAAATTAAAATGCAGCGACAAAGCGAGAGACATTTTTTTTGTGCGCGAAACATGGTCGTCGTGTTTGTCGAGAGCGATTTCATTGCGTGTAACTGCGCCCGACGATTAGCGTCTCATTGCTCTCTGTATCCTTCACATTTTTGTTCGCATGTTTGCTTTTTTGTGATTTGTATATACGACGCAATCTCGCCTTGCTCTCAAACTTCGCCTTCATTATGTTAAAGATAAGTCACGGCGAGTAACACATAAACATTGTAATAAATTAGCGTTGATCTGACCCGCGACTCTTGTCTCTCGTCACCTCTCTTCTCTTGACTCTAGTGTATCTCCAATCGCGTGTCGCTTGAAAGGATTGCTCAAGATAAATTAATCTTTAATTACAAAAAAAAACTTGACATTAAATTTTCGATTCCTTTGTTTCATAACAAATTGTAACTGAAAATATTTTAAAAACTTGGTGACGTCAATAAAAACGTGTTTCAAAAAATTAAATCGTTTGGAATGAAAAAAAAATAACAATAAAAAACCAAATTGATGTAGTGTATTTTTTACAGTAAGAATATTAAATTGATAATACGGGTCAATAAGCGGCGCGACGATTAATCGGAGCATGAACCAACGTTAATTGATTCAGTTTCCATTTTGCGGCCATTTATTTTTGATAATGAGTATTTTATCGACGCCGCACTAACGAAATCCGGAAACATATACGGTGGTGCACAAATTCACTTTAATTGCCAATCTTATTCTTTTCTCACTCGAAATTTTTTTTCATTCCTATCAATTATTTACTTGAAACATGGCGTGACGTTTTGAAATTCGGCAGTTGATATTCGACGAGCGGTTTAATTTTCGGTGACCGGAAATGTGGCAATAAAATATGGTTCGATGTCACGTACAAGTGTATCCTATAAGGCGACGGAATCTCGTGAATTTTACCGCGATGTGACGCACTTCCGCTGATGCCCGCTTCGTATGCAAGGAAGCAATTGGATACTACAGCTTGCTTAGCATCTAGTCACTGTGGTCGCGATCGCGCCGAACAATACCGGAATAAGCGTGAGGGAAAGTCGCCGACACCAATTTGTCTATACATTAATCGTTAACACGCTGCTGTGGCTCGTACGTATTGAGTATATATATTTTTCAATAGTACCACCTACACATTACAACGAACATTAATTTATTAATTCATTTCTGTTTTGCTGGAGTTGCAAATTAAAAAAATAATATGCTATCGAAAATTTTAATTAAAACTTGAGCTAAATAATTTAATCATACACCAATAGAAATATCATTACATTAAAGTTTAAATGTCAATTCAAATTGTTTTCATTTTAATTTGATTTATATTCGAATTGCTTTATCTGTTTTAACAAATCTTTTATTCGAGTCATAGTGCATGAATAATAGTGAGTTTTGTATGGCTGTGATTTTTTGGACAATTCCATTATACGGTTTATACATTATACATTATACATTTACATCTACCTTCATGCGGAAAAAGGAGTTAATTTATTTTCTAAAAACAAAAAAATTATGCCAATTGAACCAACAAATAAGTCAATTGACAATCGTTTGTTCAGCGAAAGACGAAAACCATGAATTAGCGAATGATAAATGCGAGCGTTGATGAATAATGCAATTGATGCTTTGTCGAGTGATATGATAAAGTAATTGAAGGTACAGTCGAACATGCTGCACGACCGTTGGTCGAGCTGACCCACGGGTTACATTAACTCGAGTTCGATTCGCGCGAATATATTATGCGTGGCCAGTGTGCATTTAATACGAGTATATATATAAAGAGGCAGTAATGAAGTGTTTGCATGCATGGCCGCGAGGTCAGGATTGAGCGGGTTAACGGTCTCGTCTTTCCGGTGAATTGGCCCTGCTTCCGGAGACATATAGGGTAGACAATGGCAAAGAAACAGCCGCGCTTAAGAAAAATAACGCCCCGTTGATGCGACACGTATTATTAAACGTGTCCGTACAACGACCGATGTGTCAGCACGCGCTTCGAATCACCATGAACCGCATGATGTGCATTCAAAGTCGTCGAATTGCCTTTGCTTAAACCAACCACGTTATCAATTTTAATTTGTCCATGCAGAAGTTTTGACGTAACACATACACTTATAAAGTCTTATCGTCGGGCTAAAAAAAAATCTCAACTCAACTTTTTTTCGTTTGGCTTAGATAAATTTAATTAGCAGACTGGGATGTTAACAATCAGTCATTAAATGTCACTTGAGACACTTTTTTCAATTTGGTGTAAACATGATCTCGACATTATATCTCGTACTTATGTTCTTGTTGAGAAGGTTTTATTTATTTGTTTGAAGAATGTCTTTGGTGATTGTGAGAAAGTCTTTTTTTTTTTTTCATTCATCGTCCTCAAAATTTCCATACCACGATACTTAAACGAGTCATATATTATCGTTTTTTTGTCTCGCTGTCGCCAGTTGTTTAAATTTTGTTCGTTCGATTGTCTGTTGATTCTGCACTGTTCGCGTATATAAAATAGGCACTGAAAATAATCTGCAAAATGTTGTCGCGAGAAGATAAACTCGATTTACGCCGTGTACGAACACTCGATATATATTCAATTACAACAATTACGATTTGAATTTTATTGACCATGGAGATGTTGCAATAACGCGTTTGTTTATCGAGCTGTTATTACTTGTCCGTTGGTTCAATAAAAAGAGTTGAACTGTGTGCAACAAACTGAAATGCTTTTTTTTTTTCGAATTGTAATTGTGTAATTTGGACGATCGCGTCGCCCACATTCGACGAGATAATGAAAAAAATCTCGAAATATTGGTGACACACTGGACACAGTCTAATAAAATTTAATAGCCATGATAAAAGACAAATGTCACTTTGTAGTTTAATCCCGGACTTAATTTCAATTATCTTATTTATGTCGAAAATCTTTTTTTCAGTATAACTATATTTATACCGGCTGGTTTTGTTTTCATTTACGAACATTTGTTTCTCAACGTGTTTTCAGAATTAACAATAACATCTCATGATTTTTGTATTTCTTACTTGATTTTTTTAACGACAGATATACGTGTCTGTCGTACGTTGCTCTTAACAATTCATGTTTGTATGATTGATTTGTCATTCGGTAACGAAATGTTGATTCAACACAGGGTATACACACGTAACGTGTCGATTATATTTAAGGTTGCGACAGCGACAGCGATAAAGCCGGGACATTTTGCGATCGAAGGTCGCTCTAATCGGCATTCTAGTTTCTATATTTCGAGCGTCTGACGCTTGTTAGATAATTCCGTTTCATCTCACAGCTCTGCGCGAAATTCAAATCTCATACACCGGAACAGAAAACAAAACAAAACTAAAACAGTTGAATTAATCATGACAGTTTTATTATTCCAATCAATTTTAATTGATGACAAACTATAATGAAATTAAAAACCAAGTTTGTTCCAAATTGAAATTCGATGAACTCGAAAACAAACAATAATATATTTTCTTACACTTTTTTTGACTTAACTGTAAGTGAAACATGAACATCCATTATGTTTTAAAATGTATGGAAAATTCTCGGCTTGATTGCATGTGAAATAAAAGTTTGCAAAATTTATCATTAAGTGTCCGAGAAGGGGTGGTTTGATTTAACGTCATTAAGGGGAATGGCGAAAAGGCACGCGGCAAGCGACAGTTCGACAGTTCGCTGTCATTCAAATCGCCGACTTGACAGGACCGCAGCTTCCAGCCTGTAATCACTCGCAGCCGGCTGCAACTCCAACCCTTAAAGCTTGAGCGCAAAAACCGTCCCCCGACATTATCGGGTCATTAAATGCCCATACATCATCCTTAGCATATGATGCTTTCTCGCACGCACGGGGTATCCACGCTTTTCGCGTTTTTAAATATTCATCTAGTGGGGAAACTGAGTCTCGCCGCACGAATCATCTCCGACAGTTGTGATCTTCTACAAAATTGAATACGAGATTGGGAAAAAATTACCTAAAAAAAAATAAAATCATGAAAAAAGGTTTAAACAAATTTAATTAATTTTTTGTAAATTAAATTTTATTATATTAAATTAAAACATCAAAAAAAATGTGAAATACAAATGATTTCTATTTAGTTTCCATTCATGAAAATGTGATGATATTTTCGTGACAGGAAGAAGGCATGAATGAACAAAAGAGTGATTCACATGGTGTAACCAGAGTTTCAGTCATCAAAGAGTTGATTTCCTACGCGCGCCTAAACAGTCTAAGCACTTCCAAGAGTTTACGTGACGCCGGCACCCGACACACACGCACCGCGCGTTTTGTAAATAATAAGCAAACGCTTGTATCAAACGGGAAGTAATCCGACGCTAATTATTACACAAGGTTTTTGTTCATGGTAAATATTTATCAAGAAAGGCAACATTGTAGACCAGTGTCTGTGTAAAATCTACTACAGTATTATAGCGGCGTTATGCGATTAGGACTAAGCTATGCACATACATTAGGCTCAACTTATCGACACCAAATATAGTGAGACGCAATTTACCGACTAATGCAAATCGCCAGAAACTCTATCAGGATTCCAATTAATTGCTGCTTAGCCAAACATAATATTAGCACAAAAACACTTGAACCGATACCACTCAGACGGTTGATTAAGTATTCGCTTTTTCAATCATCAGGTTTTAATTATTCTGATTTGTGAGAGAATCCTCGAATTTATTTTGAAAACGACCGGAAGTTATTAGCCTAAAAGAAAGTTTACATGAAACTTTAAAACTTTTTTTTGTATAAAAATGTCGTGACTTTTTCTTCGATTCGGCTATGATGAGAAGATATAGCGGTGTATATATATATATATAAATATATAAATATACAGTTCTCGCGTAATCTACGATGGCATTTGGTTCTGGTACACGTGAGGTGTAAAAGTTTGCGTGTTACGTGGAAGGTTGTTCTGTTCGCATGTGCGTTAACGCGGTTATACGACGGTGGAAGATGGCGTCTTGAGTCTAGTGTGTAAATGGCCACACACCGGTGTGTTAATAAAACGTAACGCTGCGAAACTGCACGCATATAAAAGGAGGGTCGCTCGAGGTTAGATATCACCCTTAGGCCCAACAGCTAACGAGAGGCGGAGTCCAAGCTGCCCCTCCATAATAAGCAAACGTGTGTATATATATAGGTATTAGACGAAACCGGTCAGGCTCGCGTGTAAGCACGCATCGTTACTAGTTCTCATGTGCGCTAACACCAGGCACGACAATACAAAGCCATTGTAGTCGGCTCATCTGCAAAACGTAATACAAATTTTATTAAGACCATACATCATGCACACGCTCAGCAAATGAGATTAATTCTTAGGACGAGACAGGGGGCGACCTTGCGACACGGCGCGAGAGCATTAAAATGATATGAATGAGCGAAAAAAGATTAGCGCGAAATTCGCGATAGCTGAAAAAAATGGTGGAATTGAAGGCAGAAGAAACGAGCTGGAGGACGAAAGAAGAGAGGAGGCGTTACAGGGGCTTGGAGAGCACGGTCCGATTAGCAATCGCCATGGAAACAAGCAGTTGATGCGATCAGTTCGCGCATGAGAGGAAAGGGCTGCGTTCGGTGTGCCTATGTAGGTATATTTCGTGGTGCATATATACGTATATACATAACCGTTGTATTTAAAACGTCGCTACGCAGCGTTGGTGGTGTCCGTAGAGGCTGGGGTAGATTGGGATAGAGCCATGGGAGGACGCGCGGGAACGATGAGAAGAAGACAAACCCGGGCAGGAATGGGAGCGGAAGCAGCAGTTCCCGTTCTCTCGAGCGGCTGCCTGTTATCATGAGAAACAAGCTTCCACTCTGATTTTTTAATCCGATCCGACCGTCCACCCATCCTGCGGAGTCACCCTCTCTCTGCTGGCTCGCTGAATTTTAAAATAACTGCAGAACGCCATTTGCTCATCGCAAACACTCCCGGGTTAAGCCCGCGCCCGCACTCTTTCACTCCCTGTCGCTACTTCCGCTTCGCAGGATGGATAGAAGAGCGTAAGAGGATGAGGACGAAGACCCGATTCGGACGCGACGAGAATAGACAAATACACAAGTGTCCAAACTCGCTACAATTGCTGATATGAATTTTGATGCTCCTTTTCATTTGCATTTACGATCTCTTCGAACCGCTCGCAATTTCTCAACTCGCGCACGTGATTGCCTACTAAAATTGACCGAGAAATATACTTTTCGCTTCGTTTTGTAACTTTCATTCAAGAAGTCTTTGAAATATATTTTCAACTTTTCATTCGGTTGTCAGTTTGGAACGCGTATGTATAATGTAAAGAAATCCGTCATACCCAGGTACCATAGCTGGGATAAGTGAGTTTTATTAATTCCCCGTATCAGTTGTATATACTGCTCTTCTGCTATACACACCGGCGTCAATTATACGCGCATGAAAATACAACGCAGCATGATATAAGGGGTGTTCGTACACACAAGGGCGCGCGAATGCACGTCTGAGATAGGATGCGAATGAAGCTCAATAATGGCGACGCGGCGTGACGGTGTCGCCACCACCTTCGTCTTATCGCACTGCTCGAGAAGCGTGTTGAATGAACACAGTTCACATTCGTGTCACGTTTATACTGATTATTTCGCCTGAACGATAATAATTAATTCATTCGGGGTGGCGCGATGCTGAGTCGTAAAGTTTGACTCCGAGTAATCTTTTTGTCATTACGAATGAAATAAAATTGGAGAAGGGAGAGAGTGAAAGAGAGAGAAGAAAAAAAAGGTAATAAACTTTTGTCAGATACACGACGAATTGTTCTCGAAAAAGTATACTATTATAATTGAAAAAAAGTCAGCGAATCCGACAAACTCCCGGTATTTTCTAAACTAATGTTTTCCGCAAAGTCGAACTCGCATTTTCTTATCTACGTTTGGATGGCACTCATTTGAAAGAAATAAAAAAGCGACGGCAAGCGGTATAAATGGCGACTGAAAAAAGAACGGCATTTCAAGAAGTCTCCGAACCAGCGGTAGAAAATTTAATTTCGATCCCGTCGATTCAGCAGTTATACCGAAGTTTAATCTTTGATAAGGGTTAGTCTTTTAGTAATGGGATCTTGGAGGGTCGGTGGACCAGCTCGAGCGGTGGGATGAGTCGGGAAAGCACTCACGGGGGTGCGGGAAGTAGGAACCTTAAACCGTTAGATAGAGATCTGCCTCGGAACGAAAGTAATACTCACCGCTTATATCCAAGCCCGACTTTTATACGGCGGAGGCGTAACGAGCTACGCGATTGGATAAGTTTGCCAACGTAAACGTCGGCTCTCTTCGTCGTTTGAACACTTTTTCACTTTCTTTTTTCTGAATCGCGTCTGTGTTATCAAATCGTTTACATCCCTCGAATACGACACTTATATTCCATTAGAATAACTTTTCTTGATTCCGTTCCGTTCAATTAAATGTAGACTTTGATCTCGAGGGAGCTGTAATTAAGAGCGGAGAGCTGACTCGAGTGAAAAAAAAAAAAAAAAAGAAAAAATTGTTCTTGAAACATGAAATGTAACAATAGCTATACAAGATAACTTTTTGCAACGTGACATCCACTGTACAAAGTGCAATTTGGTTTCAGATATGGCATGGATATAAATGGCGCGAGACGGAAAAATGCAACTAGAGAGACGACAAGTACTTTAAAGGCATGGTTGAACGACCACAAGAAAAATCCCTACCCGACCAAGGGTGAGAAAATAATGCTCGCCATTATCACCAAAATGACTCTCACGCAGGTGTCAACGTGGTTTGCAAACGCGAGACGACGACTGAAAAAAGAAAACAAGATGACCTGGGAGCCACGAAACAGAGTGGAAGACGAGGACAACAATAATGACGAAGAAGACAGTGGAAGGAAAAGCGTGGATGACAAAGATAGACTAGGTAAGAGACGAGTCCCTTCGTCTAACCAATTCTTATTATGTACAAAGTACGATGCATGTAACGACCTTTTTTCTTTTCTTCTGTTCCAGACTCAAAAGACTCTGGTACAGGCTCCGAGGACGGAGACCGACCTTCGCACCGGATCGATTTGCTTCACGGTGGATCCGGAAGCACCGGGGGCATGCAAGGCAGACCGGAAAGTGAATGGAGCGAGTCGAGGGCAGACAGTGGCCCTGACAGTCCCGAGTGTCTCTACGACCAGAGGGAGCCCAGGCACCCCTTGCAACTGCAGCACCCAGCTTACCTGGCGTCGGCCCACGGTCACCTCCTGCGTCACCCCTCACCCGAGGCGACCTCGCCCGGCAGCCAAGTGCCACCCAGCACCAGCACATCCACGGGCGGCACCACCAAACCCAGAATCTGGTCCCTTGCTGACATGGCCAACAAGGATGGCGACCAACCTAGTCCGACTCAAGGAGTCACGAGTTTTGGTCCGGGCGCCGGCGGTGGTAAGATGGCGAGTTCGCTCTCGAGTCGATTGCGTCCCCACCCTTCGTTGCACCCGGCGATGCACCCGGGCTCTCAATTCGTAAGACCTCACCCCGACTTTTACCGCAATTTCTACGGGACTCCGCACCTAGCGTCCGGTGACATGTCACTTCTGGAGACCTACTCGAGACTAGGGGGTCTGGGGGGAGTCATGCCACCTTCCACCGCCGCAGGGATCCTCACCCCGACCTCCTCGAGCGTAGCTACCAACTGCGTGAAGAGCGCCCCAGTGAACGGGTCCACCAGCGGGACCAGCGCACAGCTGACCATCCCCTCCGGCGTGTCGCCCTCTTCATCATCCTCAGCGTCCTCCGGGGGATCCGACCAGTCACCCCATCCCAGCGGCGGCAACTTGCCCTCGACGGAACTGAAATCTCCGGGACGCGTGTGATTGTCGAGCGATCATAGGTCAGACTGAACGAAGACATGTGACAAGGATGACAATAAGATGAAACGAACTCTGGACTTGTAATTAGTGTACAGAAACAGTGGCAAAAGATGCGTGTGCGTGTCAGTGTGATACCGAGTCCCGTAATATTCGGATGATAATTTGTTGTGAATGCCATGCTACTGCGACGTTTTGCGCAAATAATGTAGCCCCAAATACCTGATTATTCGTAGCTAATTATTACCGGGATATCCTTAGGTAATGTCATATAAATATTATATATATAACAAAATCAAGTATATATAAATATAAATATTAATTAATAATATTATTTATGCGTATGTAAATATTAGCTCTGACGGCCTGGTTGCCAGCCTGCCTAGCCAGTGTATGTATTGTATGTAGAGTAGACACAATATTATTATTATTATTATTATTATCATTATTATTATTATTATTATTATTGTAAGTAACGCAAACCACGAAAGAAAAAAAAACTTGATACCAACGATGATGATTATGAATTATTATTATTGTTATTGCAATGTTTATAATGGAATTAATTATTTTTTTTTTCGTAGCTGAGTGATGTGAGAGGTACGTCGCGGCGTTTGCGATTTCGGCCGTTTATCGCGAGGTCCTTATACTATTTATATAGAATGATTAATTTTGTTATTTAGTCTGTACGTGTTCTTTATTTGAAGTTAACGATTGGCAGTCGCGCTGAAATGAAAGATACGGACCGCTCGCGACGAGCCGGGCTCGCAAAGTACCAGCACCGGCCGAGCAATGTGTGTGCGCGGTCGTGTTTCGTCATTCAACATATCATGTAACGTCGCGAATCATCATCAATTTTTAGTCATCATTTGTGTCCGAATGCATTGATTTGCTCGTCGATGCCACATTGGCAGGCGGCGGG
Organism: Trissolcus basalis; assembly: GCA_025266255.1. NCBI lineage: Eukaryota > Metazoa > Arthropoda > Insecta > Hymenoptera > Scelionidae > Trissolcus > Trissolcus basalis. The sequence goes on along the minus strand of JAAMPD010001558.1, from coordinate 9,570 downwards.
CGGCCTGTGTCCTTTCGCAATAAACGAATCAACATTACAAAACCAATAGATCTTCTCATTCCTCACCCTACTCTCGTACGAATTGACAGCGAACACAACGCCCCCGGACCCTTGAATGCTGAATATGAAGCGACGTATTTTCTTCGACTTGGACAATGCGCCTAAGGGGCTGCGCTCACTTATAAAAATGCAAAGCGACGGGCTTCTGGGTGGTAGCCGGACAAGCCTGGTTATTAGTAAACATTTAAATCGACAATCGCGATGGCTGTATAAACAGTCGACAGCGGAGAATGCGCCTCTTTTTTTTCTCGCTCGTTTCCGTCTTAAACGAGCCCGTTTCGCTCGCTTAGCTGTAGAAACAAGAAATCAAGCCGCGAGACCACCCGCCAGGACCTTGAAGCCCGAGCCGCGGATCTCAAGGAGGTCCATCCCGTCTTCATGAATCAACTCGTTCCCCTGAATCGGCATAAAGCTTCATCCAAGCGGGACCAGCGAGAGAAAGGGACGATCTCCACCGTATCTCGAGAGTTATGTCGAACTCAGTCGCGGTGGCCCGTTAAAACCGGACGCATGGAATGTTCGGGTTACAGCGCCAGGTCTTTGCTCGATTTCGTTCAATAAGGAAGACCATAAAACTTTACGTGTTTCAGCGTCAGCCGCGGTTCCCAGGCCTTGTTACGAGCTTTCGGTGCAGCTCCACAACGTTCAATCAAGTCATGTTACTCATCAAAACCGAACAGCCATACTTTCGTTGTACTTCGCCGCTTCAAAACTTGTCACAAAGATGCTTAAAAAGGCACGAATACAAGCATCCTGACAAGTTTAGCTTCGCGTCGTTTCTTTTTCCTCGGCCTCTGCTGACGGTGCTTGTTTTATTCGTTCGATGCGGCAGGTAGGTGCATTAGACACGTGTATTTCGGAGCCGTCGTACGACAGAATCAGCAGCGATAAAGTTCGTCTCAACGTCAACTGTACTCAGTGCAATGCTTTATTGGCCTTTATCAGGGGTTTAATGCACGGCGAATTCCTTTATGCAAACGTGCGCTGTTAATTTCACGTGCCGGGAATATTTGACTGGCGATCGTAAACTCATATACTCCTCTAGTAGCGATAAAGTTAAAACACCACGCCAGCGTTTTCAAGCAAAGTTCAGCTCGTAAATAAGGGGGCGCGTTTCATGCTCCGTCGGTGTACTTTGTTCATTTGCACGAATTAACAACCACTACTTTTCGCACGCTCTTGTTCGGTTGTTGAAATCACATGAAACCTTTCTATTTTTCTTTTTCTTCTTCTTCTTTCCAATTGACTTTTTTTACTCATCAAAAATGTTTTCATCAAACAAATTTTTTTGATTCAAATTTTAATTTCATAAGATTGAATGTGACTTGGAACATTACAGATATAATTGGTCGAGCGCAAGCGAACGTTTGATGCGACCGCTCTTCGCCGTAGGTCGGCTATCTAATTGTTCGTGAATAAACCATCGTACGGCCGAATACTTGAACCAAGCTGTAACTCTTCGACGATGTCACGATTACGATGAAACAAAAAGCTACACTTTTTGGTTGTTCGATCTCTTTATTCGTTGGATATTGAGGCATCTTTCGACTTTCGGATTAGATTAATCAAGTCGGTATATCAGGCCGACCGATTCCGCAAACGCGGATTCCCGCCGGTTGCAACGTACTTTTTGTCACAAGGTAAGTTGTAATAATGTGTTGAATAAATTTCGCGGTCGGCGAATAACGAGAGGTTTGCGGTTGGTACAACAAAAAAAAAGTTGGTCCGATATCTTTTTGTAGCAATCATTTGCTCACAAATGATTCCACTTGTTCGTTTGTGAATAAATTATAAGTACAAAAAGTAATGAGAACAAAAAAGTCGGGTCGAATTTTTCGGGAGGCCGGATATAAATCGTAAGCAAATAGTAGCCGAGTAGCGAGGAAATCAGTTGTTCCGCGAGGCGATATTTCATTCGGCGCGCGATCCCACGAAGCCGCGACTCAAAAACATCAAAGCGAAAACGCAGCCGGATGTCCGGCTAGCGCGTGATACGCACGCGTAAACGAGCGGCTAAAAACAGAAGAAGCCACGGTAGCCGAATTCGTGCGGGTGAGTGGTTGCTTGTCGGCTGGCAAGTACGACATAAGTCACTACTAAATTAGCGAGTTAAGGGGCGGCGCACAATTCACCGCGGGTTAATTGGTGGACGCTTTCACGCCAGCCAAACGTCTGTCAAAGCAAACTACAGCTTAAAACGCAACGAGCCGTGCCGTTGCGACGGTGCCAACACATTTTGCTCCCAATGATGTCTTTAGAATGTCTCTAACTTGTTTGAGCATTGTATATAAACTAAACTTAACTTCTCTCCGTCCTAACCGCGTATTCGGGATATGCTAACAGAAAGCTCGTCTTGATATTTCATTTTAGCACGGATGAATGATGGGTTTCGCAAATTCTGCTTCCCACCATAAATTCAAAATCTCGGTACAACGTGATGTATATCTATATATAGGAATTAGCAGTGATATACGCTAGATCGTTTGGTGCTATTTTTGACGATTCTTTTCCAATACGATATTAAAATCGCATCGGTTCATTTTCACAGAAATGCAGCAGAGAAAAATTTTTGTGCGATTACAAATCACTGATTATGTCAACTCAAACGAATAGAATACGAACAAAAATATCGCGATGAATAATCGCAATAAAGAACGTGTGCGAACGAGCACTTTCATCGACAGCGGCTGCCTAATGAGTATACAATGGTCGAAGAGTTGCTTCCACTCTATTTTTATTGCAGGATTATCATACGCTTTGATTTTTATTCGACAGTTTTTTGTCGCGATCATAGTCGGATCGAGGAGAACTGCGAGATAAAATTGTCCGGGTTTAATTTTAAGTTAATATTTCAAAACTTTTTTTTCCTATTATTGATTAGAAACAAATTGTCTTTCCATCGAATGAAATAAGCCGGCTGAAAAATGTTATTTTGACCGAAGAAATTCGTGATCATTTATTTGATATCAAATTTGAATGAAACAGTTGTAGATACAATTTCTAAAAATAACGCTCCGCCGGAGTGTTGACAAATAGAATTATTTTTTCTTCGAAAGTAAGCAAGCCTCTGCGCGATTTGCGATAGTTAGACGACACGCGATACTAATTATATCAGTGCATTCAACTTCTGAGAATCAGAAAAAGACTGACGGTTAAGCGGGAACATAGGACCGGGGCCCTTTGCCGGATTTATTTGATTTATTGAATGCTTAGAGTTGCAGTCGCCGTGACGGAAAAAACCTTATTCCATTAAACGTTCAGAGGCATCGGGCGATGGCTTGAAAACATGCAGACAGGCCGCTGGATTGCAGATAAAAACTGTATTAATGTCGCTTGCTGATGAATCAATTCTGACTGTCCAATGCACTCATATATTAGTTTTATGTTTTCAAATTGACATTCTGCAGAAAAAAAAAGTAGAACCAGTGCTTTTCCTTCGTACTTATTTTTAAACCAAAAATTTTTAATCACTCTAGAGTTGAAAGTTGAAATAACAATAAAATTGTAATCAAAATCACGCGTTTAAATTTCGTATGAAATTGCAATTTAATTTATATCAAAATTGACAATGATAATTTTTATTGTAGAATATAAAACTGATACACTTGACATATGTCAAATTTTCAATTACGTCTTAATTCATAAAATGATGACTGTAAAAAGTCACATTTTCATAGTTGAACGTGCCGAACGTTAATTACTAAGAGAATGGAATGTGGGGAAAAAAGTATTCGCGTCATGGGCTCGGATGATACAAGAGCAAATGAGTGCAGCGGTCGAAAAACAGACGGAGCAACTTCCGAAATCTGCAAACTTGATTAGACGGGCAAAAAAAGAGGGTCATCGAGGAAACACGAGTATATATCTGACAAACACTCATGAAAACATATGAAGGAGAGTTTCGAAGGCGCACTCTGTCGAGATGTTTATTCGGTCGCGAGCAAAAATTATCATTCGGATACGTTATTTTGAAAACGATACGCGACTAATTATGACTTATTTGTGATTTAATTATGTTTATTAGCGCCAACTTTGTAACTCGATTGTCGGCGAATAAAAAGCATGCCGAGAGAAATGCAACTTTTTGTTTGCGGATTACCAATTAAAAGCGACACTTTACAGTTACAGTTATACGGATACATCAACTTTTCCGTGAAATAATTCACGAAACACGAAAACCTTTTAATAATTAGCCGACAGTTGAAATTTTATAACTCAGTGGAATAATTAATACTCGCTTAATTAATGAGAAAAGAAGGGGACATTTGAATTTTTACATCCCTATCATTTTGCAGACTTTCATTTTGCACGTCGCCAGTTGACGTTTCGCATCAAATTCGTTTGAAACTGAAAAGCTGTTATGAAATAATTACAGTTTGTACATCGTATATTCACTTCGTTTTCCCGTTTTAATTGGCGTTAATTTGGTTGCACATTGTTTTGACGTGCTGCGGCAAATCGCTTCCCAACTGATTTTTCAAACAATTCTTCAATTGTTTTATTTCACATTTCAAAAGTTTGACGATTAATTTTTTTACATCAAATGCGAGTTCATATCTGTCGTCCAAAAATTTTTCAACTGCAACGCAGTAAAAATTGCACAAATAAAATCAAACCGTTTGCGTCGCACGATGTCGTGCGTCACAACAGCATCGAGGCGCGAAAATTAAAAGTGAATTTATAGTATTCTCTCACTGTCTTCGGTTTCGCTACAAGACAGGCGGTACTTTTGATGCGAATATCGTCGGCAACGCATTGCGCTCTTATGATGCATTGCAACGCACTTGTCTTGTGCACACTCTTAAACTAATCGTCAGTTTCTTTTGATCGGGTCTGCTGAGTTCAACTGAACGTCTTCCAGATCAGTTCCAAACGGATTAGTATATAGAGACACGATGATATCCCACGTGATTAATACATCCACAAATCTCAAAATACCAAGCTATGTTTACTGAATCATTAACGGATAAAATATGACTTCAATAAATAAATCAATCAGAAATCAACACACGTCATATAAGTGACGGTAAAATTTATCTTACAATCAACAAACTTAAAAATAAAGATTTATTTTTTATATATATCTTTTTGATAAAAAATTTCACGTACAATTTTTTCTGCTGAAGTAATAATGGATAAAGTTGAGACTGTCAAACGAGTGACAGATTTTGGGGTTAAATAATTTTCAATGAAGTTTGCAGAAGAGGCTGACGTGTTTTTTTGTGGGTTGATTAATTGCAAGCAACGCAACTAGATTCATTAAAATATTTCCGAGATCGAGATTTTACTCGCGCGAAACAGGGAGGATATGCAACTCCCGTCACTCTCAGTTGCAGGGGAGGAAGCTATGCGTCAACAAGATCATTAAACTGACGAATTTGAGACTATCGTATGTTACACCGGAAGTCGTGATGGCGCCTAACTTTGAGAACTTGATGGTTTCTGAAAACACTGTCGAACACATTATGATGTTGTTAAATTTTTGCGCTTCAGGGAAGTCATTCTTCGTTATGACAATAAATATCATATATAACTGGAATTAAAAAAATTTAATTAAATTAAAAATTACTATAACAATTGAGGGAGTACTCAAATGATACATTTTTCTGCATGACTCAAAGTAAAGCAATGATGCAAACACAAATCGTTAGTGGCATACCTTGACTTTGCAGCGTAATTTTGGTCGGACCCTACAAATTTTTTTCCTCTTTTTCATCTTACTGCAAACGAAAGTTGAGAAGCTTCTTCATCAATCACCGCGCGATACACTGCGTTTATTTTGAGTCACCATGTTTTTTAATACACGCGTCATTGCCGTCCATGGCAACCCTAAGTAGAAACTCAATTGGACGTGCCTCAGTAACATGGGCCTGATCTGGGTATCAGATTGCGGAATATATAATTTTCAAAAATGGCAATGTAATAAGGACCTGATATGGTTACATGGTTGGACCTAAAAAAGAAAACTGAGCTTAAATAAAGTTTTCAATATTTTAAACATTAAAATATTATGTTTGTGTTATTGATATATATATATTATGACAATAAAAAATATATTCACAGTTTTTCAAATTTATTTCATCTGTTGATTTTAGAGCAAAAAAGATCATAAATTTCTACAGCTGCTGCAAAAGATACTCCCTCAATTATTGTTAACGAAGACCGTAAATTAAGAGATTTTCGTGGAACTTTTTTGCAATGATAGAACAAGGTATAAAATGCCTTCGATCTACGCGAGGGATTCACAGTGACCAATCGTATAATTTATTCGCAGTGTATGTCAATTTTTTCGCTGGTGTAAGTAACAACATACAGAGTCGTGGTCATCGTTTAACACGGAAAGATTCGTTACTCACGCCCATTCGCTGGGCTTCAGGGGGTACGTTCAGATTGCCCGACCGCCCTTGGGAAATGTATGAGATCGCCGTTTAAGCCGTCTCGTCGATACCAAACCTTCGGTATTTATATCTCTGCGAATCGAGAATATATATCTACATACATTTCGGAATTAACGCGCCGAAACTTATTGGACCGATTTCTTCTGGACTCAATTTTTTGTGCCTTTTTTCTAGTGTCGATATATTTAAAGAATGTGTTTTCAATATTCAAGTGCTAGATGCTTTTTTCTGTTCATTTTACAACATAAATTTATTTCTAAAACTTATGATCATTGAGAAAAAAATAAAAAAACGTAGAACTAAATGCCGACAAAATTTTATGAGATTGAAATACGGTTAAACGGAAAAAAAAAAAAAAAATTGTATTAAGTTTGTTTTGGAAGGAGGAAAAGGTCGGAAATAGAAACGTCACATCGATTATTTTGTGCGGAACAATAATGTAGACAAACTCGAGGCAAGCTAGAGAATTTTAAGAGGACCACTCTAGGGGTAACTGGTCGAGGCATATTGTCAGGATAATAATACGGAAGCAGAAAGGATGCGAATTAAATTTATGAATGTTGGAAAGCGCTGGTTGGCGGCATTCCACATGGATTCTGCATCCGACACACTGAATTGTCGCTCTCATTAGCGACTCGTTCTCTCGTTTATTCTGCTCTCTCTGTCTCCGTCACCTCCTTTTCTTACGATTCCTCGTGCATCTTTTGCTCCTTTTATGCCGTCTCCTTTTTAGACTCCACGCCGATTGATATGCGCGCCACAACTTTCGAATCCATTTCCAGAATCTTGCTAATCGTGAGCTTTAATGAATTTTAATCGCTTTGCCAGCTCACATTCATTTTTCTTCGCCACTTGTTTCGATTTGACCAATCGTCGTTAGAACTGCTCTGATTGGATCAAAATTATTGCTTCTACACATTGCGTGGAATAAAAACTGAAATATATTTTTTGAACGCTTAAAATAAACCCGAGGAGAAACATCTCGAAATAAATTAAATAAATTAACGAAAAAAAAAAAAAAAAAAATTAACGCGATAATCAAAAACAGTTGAATTTAAATTAAAAGCCTGATGTTGGTTAATTGACTTCGATTAACAGCGACAACGTTTTAGGCCGAGATTTGAATATAAAGACCATAAGATTTCATCAGAGCATGACATACATTAAAAGGTTCAAACAGGCTATTATCCTACGGACAAAAATGTATTCACATTGGTCTATCGCAAATGAGTTAATCAGACACAAAGACTTGTTTATGGCAGCCGGTCATCGAGTCAATTTCCATCTAATCTTTTGGCCCATTCGTCGATTTGGTCGTAGTTTTATGTACGGCTTAGCGTAAAACAATAGACTGGACTTGACTTATTCCCTGTGTTCCTAGTGTTAATTAGGCCATGCTCGTATGCTAATACGAGCACTAAGCCTCGTTTATTGTACTCGACTCGGAGCGACTTAGCTGAAAACAAGAGTCTATTACACGTACATACGTCCACATATATAGGATACAACAGATTCGTTACTTTGAATTGATTTAATTCTATGTCAGGATCAGGACCTCTATCACATCCACACCCTATTTTTTTTTCATCAATCAGTGCTTGAAGTTCAAGATAGCAAATTCACAGTTACGAAATGAATATTCACGTTCAGTATACAGGTACAGATGATCGCTCTTATATTTTTAATTTGAGTCACATTTGCATTGCATAATATATAGTATGACTGAACATCATAAAATTTGAATACACCGTCTGCTAACTATTTGACACCTAAAAATTGTTCAGCGGAGTATTGTAAATGGATTTGTTAGGTGAATTAAGTTTGTACGCGAACCAATGTAATGTTAAGACAAATCAAGTAGCAACCAATTGGATACAAACACCACAGCGATGGGATTGTGAGGTCGCATGCACATGTATTAAAGACGCGTATTTACACATGAGACTTCTCGAGCGGCGCGAGCCTGCCGGGCTATTTGTCTCGCTAATATCTTCCCTTTGCCTCTTACTTCTCCTTCATTGCTTTTGGCGAAGTACTGTAACAACATTAACCTTTACCTACCGCTACAATCCTCCGTCTAACCCGCACTCAGTTCTACATGTAAGCACCTACGGGAACAAGCTGCTCCCTTCTTTTTCTTATATACCCATACTCACACTAACTTTGTAACCCTAGCCTGACTATTTTTTTTTACACTTTGCAAATTAGTCCTTCCCGTGACACCAAAACTGATATTTTTTTTCAAAATAATTTGATTCAAAACTTTTTTTTCCTGTTTAAGCACATATTTATAGTTATAGATTTTATCATTTTTATCATTTTATGTTAACGCTTTTCAAACAGTTATTTTTTTCTATTTTTTACCAATTTTTTAATGAATAATTGTATGAAAAATTGATGTATCAATTACCGAGTGTGAATACGTGAACATTCAAGTTAAGTATAATTAGCAATAAATTATTGACTAGCTTCTTCTCATCGCCAACATTATAGCGATCTTCTGAAGCAGGCCTATGATACAATCAAGATCACACTTAGATCTTATCTATCAACTGAATGGTGAGTAGGATGGATCCGTCATTCTAACACAATTTAAGTGGCATTCACAGGCCCCTCTGTTGTCGCCTGGTTAAATTCATTCGTCGCAAGATCAGAATGAACTGTCGATGTTCAGCAAATATTTCCTACTCGCCGCATGGTTCGCACAGCCGATGGTTCTTACCGCCAACAAAAATCGCCGCTCGCTTCCCCCCTTTTTTTTCGTATTCACCGCGTCTTCTATTTTTTCAACGACGTTCTAAAATTAATCGCACACCTGGCCGAAGACGCGATATGATCGCCGATCATCAAATTACATGGAAATCGCGCCACCTTTTTCGGCTTTTGCTTATTCCGGCCGGCTTATCTGATCGAATGAAAGATGTTTCGAGTTTTATAATCGAACTATAAAATAAGAATCGATATTAATAGGTGATAAAAGGTCTGAAATTTCTGAAAGCGACGGTTTTGTTTTTTTTGTTTTCATTCTTTTTTTTTTTTTTTTTTTTAATTCTCAATGTCCCTTNTAGTTTTTGTTTTTGTTTCTTTTTGTTTGTTCGTTTCAATTATTTTC
>JAAMPD010001557.1:0-22979 GCA_025266255.1 Trissolcus basalis | reverse complement strand
AACTGGGCATGCGCAGCGACTGGGCACGGGGTATATATTTGGGGTACTGCGTCCTTAACCGCAGTGGCAGTTTCGCTGCTGTTGACCCCGCATCGATATCCGACATTTTCTAAGTATATATATTTTTTGTGTTTATAATGCTTTAATAATAAAATATTTTTCTAATGTTAATAATATGTCGGAAGTCATATTTGCAAAATCATCCTACAGTATTTTTTCCTTTTTTTCTCTCTGGTTAATTTATGTATATTAGTAACATTCTAAAGCTTTAACAAGCAATTGCACAATGGTGCGCAGTCAGTCAACTTAATGTTGATTGTCGGTGAGACGGGTCCCAGCGTCCATTTGTTTGTATAAAGTTTTCGTTTGTTCTTTCAGATTTAGATTTGTAACTTTTTGAATTTCTTCACTTCTTTCATATTTTTATAAATTTTTTATAATTAGTTCGGATCACTTTTAGGTAAACATATTTAAATCTTGATTATTAGATTAACTCCTTTTATTTTATACGAGCTGTATGATTATTTGCAAATATGTCAGCATGAAGTTTTTCCCCAACAAACGTCGACGTAATAAGTTGACATCCTATACGTACGATCATTCATATGTTTACGTATGTTATACAGGTGCTCCATTTGATTAGTTCTAAATTCTTGCACGTGGACAAAAAGGTGATATATATTACGAAAGGATAAACAAGAATGATTTTTATTATATATGAATATATTTCTGACAGTATTTTTTATCATACATATTTACATTATTACCACATTAATAATATCTTCATAACTTCAAACTGTTCTTGATATAAATTTTCAATCTCGAAAACAACTCGAATTATACCATATTTCAGATAATCATGATTTCTTCATGATAAACTATGATTTCATGTCAAGCATATAACTCATGAATCTAAGATATTATGAAATACAAAAAATAACATTCTGCAACATTTTTCTAGTTTCATTTTGTAGAATCATTATTTGTTCAGTTAGCATGACAAAAAAGACATTGAAAATTTTCGTTTGAAAAATGAGAAAAAAATGATTCCTGTATTACTGTATTTACAAAAGCATATATACACGGAAAGGCTCATTGTGATTCATCGTCTGTAAGCTCTGAGCTTTGCCCGACACTTCTGCTCCCACTAACGTCGCGACAAGTCCTAATTAGTGATGAGTGTCCGCAATTCCCAACGTTGCACAGAGGGAAGTACAATATTTGAGCTGACTCCTAACTATATAGCCGGTCTAATGAAATTAAAATTTAGATGTAATTTCTCAACATAATGTTTTTCTATGTCTGAATGAATGTTTGTCGACTCAAACCATCTCTCCAAACTTCCAAAAATTATTCATCCTAAAATTCTTGAAAGTAATGCTGAAAAATATGTTATTATATTCAAATATATGCATGTATAAGTTAATTACCAAGTGGACAAAAACGTATATCAAAATATATGTAAAAAATAAATTTTCAATTCATATATCAAATATTAAAATATTTATAAAAAATTTATATTAAATTTATATCAGATCTTTATAATCATAATATAAATAGTTCTTTACACGAAATATATTCATAAATATGTAAGTTCATTTTATTGATATAATACATATTTTAAATATAACTGGAATTATATTCTTGTCCAAGTTCAAATAATTCGAAATATAATTTGTACGTGTGATTTCATGTCTCTTTCTGAATCTGTTCAAAATCGTTCGTTCCGAAAAAGTTGGTAGATGTTGAAAAAAGTTGATCAGAACAAAAGTATGAGAACGAATTTATGGACATTGCGATAAAACATATTTGAGTGGTGGAGAGAAAAAAATTTTTTTTTCAGAAGATGCGTTCTCTGCTCTGCTCTCGCGCATCTTCGGCCATTATTTGCGGCCAACAATCGTGCGGTTGACGTTTTTCATAAATTTATAACGACTCTTTCAACACTAAATCATAGAATTTCGCATTTGATGAAATACATTTGGAAATGTGACCCGCGGGACAAGTGAGACGACATTCCGCGTCAGATCAATATTTCCAATATGTTATGTTGAGCGTTGAATTACCGAACATTCGTACCCACGCGAGAGTTTTCATTGTTTTTCGTGTCAAGCTTTCGAGCGTCGAGATATGGCAGGATAGGTGCGAAGAGAAAACGTTCACCAGTACGCGAAATAACACATTGACACGCTTGAAGAAATCGAATCAGTGTGACAGAATATATGATCAAAGAATGTAATGTTCATTGTAAAAGGTGTGAGAATTTATTTTCCACAAAAAAAAGGGAAACACCTCGCGGAGCTCTATTTTTACGAATATCCCTTTCAATCAAGTTTGTATTCAATGGTCTATTTCTGTTTTTCAATATTTCTATACTTCAATCGAAAAATTTGAAGTGGGTAAAATATTTTCGGATAAGACAGTTTTAGGAGCAATGTTTTTTCAAGAACCTTTTTTTTCAACTATTTTCATAATTTCTTTCTAAATATTTCTGTTAAAAATGAAATGGCAGGAAAAATATTTATATTGTATATTCGTTTGTATTCATATATATTTATATATTCTATGTACAAAAATATATTTTACTTATATTTTCAAAATATATGATGATATTTTCATGAAGTGATATTATAAAATACGAGTTCCTTTATTCCGAAGAAGCAAATTGTGGTTCTAGTCGTAAAGTCGTGTTGTAAACGGGTACGAGAGTATTTTAATCGATAATAATAAGTTTGTCAGATGATGATGCAACTATTGAGCAAGGTGTATGGGTAATTACGAGGCACGTTATCGCCGTAGAGGATGCGTGGTTTGGTTCATCTCATGGATATCTAAATATACAACCCCAACCCCTCTCATCTAAGGAAAACTCGCGAGGCACTGAATTATTCGCTCACCCTAAATGAAATGATAAAAAAAAAAAAAAAACACAGAAAAAAATGCTCGAGCATTGATTTTTTAAAATGTAACTTCCTGAGTGATAACATTTAATTTCTTCAAAGGATATAAAAAAGTTGAACTCTGTGTTGCAGTATAATTTATTACCGTCGGTAAAGCAAAAAATTGTATAGACGAATCGGCCTATTTCATTTATAAATTAAATATCATTTTACTAATGAACTTTTTCTAAAGGACTTTATGCTGCGAGTCAAGAGAGGTAGCTCTTGTCAATATTGAAGCACTCTGATTGCATAGTTCATTGTTGTGTTGTACTTTGAGACGAGTTCTAAATTCTTCCTTTTTTCCTTCCTTCCTCCTTGTTTGTATATCTCAAATATCTGTTTACTTGTTATTCAAACATATAACATAGCATGAAATTTCACTTTTTAAGATTGTATTTTTTTCTTAAGTGCCAACTTTCTCTCAAGACTCATCCACGCAGACAAACAAGTATCTGCAAATGTTTTTTTACAAAAACAAAAGCTCGTCAAAATGTCGATGACAAACAACATTTGATGATGTCAAATGTTGACATGAAAAAAAAGCTACGAAGTTGATCTGATACCGGTTTTCCTAACAGAATCATTTATAGAAAATGAAACAAAAATTTGAAAATTTGAAGGAAGCACCAGTTAGGAACTAAGAAAAATCATTTGAGTCCAATGCAATCCGTCAGATTGTTCGCAATGGTGGGAAAAAATATATATCAATACCTAACAGTCATCTCGCAAGGAAAGTTTTTACTCATGCTCTTGTCGACGAGGCGGTGCTTAATTAAAAATGTTATCCGACGCGATCGCTCTTACTTGCGCGGTGCAAGTTCTTTGATGCGACGAAGCCCTCACCGTCATTTGTCAAACTTTAACTCAGTTTCGCTTGGGGAATTACCGAAATAAAGCTAATTAAGTAGATAACGTCGAGATACCATCTCCTATCATAATATATTATGGAGCGTACCTTATCTTTTACGTCTTCTTCTATCACTTTGTTTTTCTTTTGTTTTAACCATTATTCTATTTCAAAAAAATTTAATTCAGTTCTTACATTTTTTTTGAATGCACATCCATGTTGTTTATGATCATATGAAAATGTCATATACTTATATGACTACACGTCATACGAATGGGGGAAAACTATATGTGTAATTTTATTTTAATTCTATATTTTTCATATAATACACTAATCTATATACTGATATATAGTATATGATTTTGATAACATTCATACATATTTGATTTATTACTTACATAATTTATGAACAATTTATGCTGAATATAAACGAATAAATTATGAATATAGAAAAATATATTATATAAATATTCGAAATATAATTTTGTTTTTGTAGGTAATAATAATTATAAGTATTATATTAGTATAGTTATACTATATAGTAGTATCTTTTAATAGTAATCAATGATATTAACTAATATTAATTAGAAATAATGATATAATTATATAATTCATATATCACATAATTATAATATCAGAATATTATGTCATTATTTACATATCATATATATAAAATACATGAATAAATACTTGTCAACATTTGAAATTCCTTATTCAACCTGTTCAACTAACGTTCAAAACAAACGTTTTTTTTTGTTGTTTTTCATAAAATGTACGAACAAATAAAAAGTGATTGAAAAAAATAAAAGTTATTTTTTAAGTAGACTGCTAATAAAATTTATACGCACAAAATGGTTTTATTACCGCCATTAGGACTGTTTCCAGCCATTACTTAAGTCTACGGATAGGGTTGCTCCATCCGGTTAGCAGTAAATATTCTATGGTGCGACGGATAGCAAAACGATAATCTTGAGTTTGTACCCTTTGTCTTTGAAACTCCGAAATTAGAATAACGAGAATGTTACAACAAAAGTTGAACTTTTGATTTCAAATTTTTTGGGCTTTGCAAACATTCTGATCTTTCGATGACAATATTTATATCTTCGCTTTTGCTTTATTTGATTTTTCCATAATGACAAAAATGTACAGCATGTGAAATATATTTTGATTTTATATTTTCCATACAAATATAATTTTTCGATAGAATTTATATTTATTTTATATTACATTCACATAATTCATTGTGGTTTGATAAATAATTTATAAATGACTTATGTGTATGTAAAATGTTATGTAAAATGGAAAATATAATGATATTTGAAATCTATGTAGATATATTTCAAGTATAAAAAATATACGTAAAATATATTCTAAAATATATTTTTGTCTTTGTGGGTTGTGATATATAAAGAAAATATAGTTGGGGTAACGTTTTAGTAGTTGTCATTCGATAATTATTGTACGGCAAATTGAAACTGTGAAAAATTTAGTTTGTCACTTGGCGTTTCCTCCTGGATTACAATTTTGAAAATCGACATAGCTTGGAGCAACATTTCCTTACTTACTGAATAATGGAGACAACTCTTCGCCACTTCAATTCAGACGGAACGACTGTCTCAAGTATTCCCAAAAGAGAACAGTATCTTTAAAAAGAATATTATGACATTGTTTATGCCTTCAGCGAGCATTTTTCACGAATTCAAAAGATACATTCGATTTGAATAATTTAGCCCTGGCTTTGGAAATCTAAATTCATGTACAATATTTGTGCAACGTCGGTAACGATATAAATTTTTCCCTTTCCGTTGTAAAACTTGATTCTCGCATTTACTTTCTTTTCATTTTTCTTTTTATTTTCATTTTTCATCCCAGTTGAAAACGTTTTTCTTTGTTTTTTTTTGTTTTTTTTGTTTAGCAATTGTGAAAATCTAAATCAATGAAAGAAAGATGAGCACGTTCGGAGAATGTTTCGTTCAGCAAAGATTTTTATGAATTTGTAAGTATAAAAAGGTCAAGTACGGCCAACATCTTGGAGAAAAAAAAACTGGATGGGACTGAAAAATGCATGGTTAGATGTAATATTCAATTTCCCAGGTGGACATCGTCGCGGTAGCATCAATTTGCCATGCTACGTTATGCAAACATGATAAAAGCAGCGAGATTCCACCTATGAAAACGTCCCATAACCAATCGTACTCTGCTAACCGAAATAAACAAAATGTTTGCAATAAAAATTTCCTCATCTGTTTATATTTTGTTGAACATTTTTATAAGCAAAATTTATGGTCTCAACTTTAAGGAGATAAATCTGCTAGGAACAATTTTCTTGAAATTTGTTGAAATCTGATTTTGCAAAAATAAATTGAATTTTAAGTTGAAATCAAATTTACAAAGAAAAAATTAAAATTTTGAGTTTGAAATTTAATTAAAATTGGAATAAAAATAAAAGTGTCTTTGTCATTTTGGTACAAAAAAAAGAGGGAGGAAAATTTGTGGGTGAAAAATAACGGTTTCACATAATAGTAAACTATTTAGCAACGCCCACGGGACAGATATATTAATGTTGAAAGATACAGACGAAGTTGTAGGGCGTTCCTGAAAAAAAAAAAAACAACGCCACCGTCTTCCTCGTTATTTTAACAAGACTTTGGATACTAAGTCTGGGTTGCTAATTTCGCCCCTACGCTTTGAAACTTTGATTCAGGCTGACAATTGAATTTATGATACATATTAAATTGTTTTTAGGTATTCAAGAATTTCGAAAATGGAAATTGAGGAAAATCTCGACTCTAACTTTATTGAAAATATAATTATCGGCTAAGTCATTAAGACTATCCATAACACTGTTAAGATAGTGATCAACGATCGTTTTCAGTTACATTCAAAAAGTTCGAGAGGATTCAATTCGCTGATACAAATTTCGTTTTAATACCAGTCAAATTGTATTTTTCAATTAAAAATTATTTTTATATACAATTTTTTTCATAGATTTTAAATATAACAGTTTGACAAAAAATTAAAAAAATTTTCAAATTATCTCTATTTTTACATTAAATCATAACAAAACAAAAAACAGAGTCCGTTCCCCACTCCTTAAATAAAATGAGCATTTTTAAACTGTAATAGCTTTTAGATATTTGATGAATAAAAATGAAAAATTTTTGTTCAAAATTATTTTTCATATAATTTTTAAGGTGTAAATATAGCATTCTGAAGAAATTTACGAATGTTGGTCATTCTCAGGAAAGTTTGATATACAAAAAATATCACCCCCACTCCTGAAAAAATTAGCATTATTCAAACTATAATAACTTTTAGACATTTCTTAAAATATTTTTTTTTGTAACAAATATGGTGTATGAATTGCAAATGTTGAGTCAAACATATATTAGGTTTACTTTTACTCGGGTTGTTGTCTTAATTTAAGACGGTCGTTGGAAACGACTTTTTCGGTGCTGAATCTTGTTTTGAAGACTGTGAGCACCACAGCCGATGCCCAAGAGGTTGAGATTGATTCCCTCTTAAAAAAGGCTACGTCATTAACATTCCCTTTGCGATGCAAGCCTCGAAAATTCGTGCCGCCGTCATCAGCAAAAACGCTGATTCTTACAGTTCGCTGTTCTGAAACTTCTTCGAGCCGAGTTGCTATATTACTGGAGGTCTCGTTCGATTTCTCTCGTAGGTCCAATAATTGACATGCAATTCCTTACTGCTTGGGATCAAAGTACTAAAACCTCGACGGGGAATAATTTGACGTTACCGGTGGTTGCTGGCGTCTGTGTACTTTTACAAAGAAAACTTCTTGGCGACGTGCATGAGGTCACAAGGTTACATGGCTTTGCTACAAACTGCCTTTTCACAATGACAAAAATAATTGTCAGAAATATTACAAAAAGAGCCTTTGAAACTTGAAAAAAAAATTAAGTGATCAAAATTGGAGGCCCACTGATTCCGGGCCCAAAAAGATAGTATTGTTTTTTGGCGAAAAATAAGGAACCATCTAAGTGTGCAGTGAAAATTTTAAGTGCATTTTGTAAAGCTGGAACGTAGCTTTCAGAAAAATGTTGAATCGTCGTCGAACTTAACGTAGGGTCAGAAAAAAATGGAATTGAATATGGTCAAAATTTGCAACCCCAAAAAGATAAAAGTGTTTTTTGGCAAAAAATAAGGTACATTTTTTTAGTGTGCAGTGTTGAGTTGAGGTACGTTTTGTAGAGCTTGAACTTAACTTTCAGAAAAATGTTGAACTGTCGACGAACTCAAAGTAGAAAAAAATAAAAAAACAATGAGAATAAAATTGGAAAAAGTTTAAAATTTATTTTGACCACTTTATTTATTTCATTTTTATTTTTCCACAATTTTATTTTTGTTATTAATTTTGTACAAATTTGTTGGAACGAAAATAAAATTGAAAGTATATAAAAAGCACTCATTTATTATCCTTTCAAGGAAGCCAGAAGTTTTGAAGTCTAAATTAATTTGAAACCAGGTGGAAAATCGCGCACGTCAAAACGATATTTCAAGCTGAGTATGAAATAAACAGCAATTCGACTGAGGAGTTCGAACTCTTTATTCAACCATCGGTTGGTTACTTGATAAGTGCGAAAAGTGCGACGTTTATAAAAAAAATTTGCAATGCGCAAACTGGCGCTCGTCTGACAATAATTTCAGGTTTTGCAATTCTCCCTAATGGCAGTCCCGTAGGGGCCGCCACAATTCCCAGCTTCGTTTGTAGGATCTCGCCGCAATATCCTCGGGACTTACTACGAAATTTCGCCAACCGAGTAATTTCATCTAAATATTTAATTTATAGTCTGGCGTTACTTTTCGATGCAATGTTATGTTGCAGCAACCGACTGTGCATCAGGACGCGAACAATTGGGGGATGAGATTGACGTACTTTTTTTTTTTTTTTTTTTGTTTGTCGGTTGCATCGCACCGAGAAATGGTAACGAGTTTTTGTTATCATTCGGAAGTTTAGATGAAATGTAAAAAATTATTCCCACCTGATGAGATGTAATGAAAAAAATAAAAATAAGAAGACGAGGTGGAGAAAAAGCAATACAATGTTTTGTGTGTGACATAAATAAATCTCAATTTGAAGTATATACCGCTGTAGCGTCATTTTTAACGACAACTTATGAAGACTGCGATAAAGTACTGTATACTTTATTTTATCTCGAGTTCTTTTTTTTTTCATCTCTTATTAAGACTGACAGCGTTTCTTGTATCATGGCCCAAAGTGGTAGCTATCGAGATCGTTTCCTTCGCTGTATGAAAAGGATTCATTAGAGTCTCCTTAATAGCCTAAGGTACTTTTCCCTTCACAATGTCTTTTACAATAGTCATCCAAATATAAATTGATATAGACGCCCGTAAATGGGGTCCATATGGATCATACGATCAGAAGTAAAGTGTGTAATAAAAATATGATGCATATATGTACTTAGATGCTACAATTTTTATTTGCCAATAAAGCAAATGTACTTTTTGAAAGTATGAAAAATTTATTATGATTTTAAGTGTGTTTTTCAATTTCATTTTTTTCATTAGTATAATAAGTGGGCCAAAAATCACGACTGGGGTGAAAATTAACATTTCAATTGATTTATTTGATAACCCTCACGGAAAAATGATATATATTCAGAATATCTAACTTTTTGCAGCTGAAAATATATTTTATATATACATTGACATAAATCTAACCGTATATTTTCAGTAATACAGTATTAAAATGTATAAAAATATATTTTCAATTATATTCTCATCTCAAATATAAAATAAATGTATGGTCCACAGAATTTTTTTTATCAATTTCGAAAATACATATTACATATATAAGTAATTTATAGAACAAATTTTAAACTTCTTCCAAAATGTTCATTTTTGCCCCATGAAAACAAAATATTTTATTTATTTGAAAATTATTAATTATGAAAGTTATTATTTCCAATCTCACTTTACATGGATTATATTTTTAGAAAAAAATAGTAATAATAATAACAATAATAATACAAAAATTGTAAGTTTTCGATTCGCTATGGTAAATAAAATTATATGGATGAATTTATCCTGAGAGGTAGGTGTCACTAGCGAACCGATTTAATCAATGTTCCAAGATCCAGCTGTTGATTTGAAAAGTTTCTTCATTTGACTTTATCAAATTAAGTCTTGCAAAGCAGATGTAGCCGCGGTGGCCATTATCTTGCACGCCAGGCGTGCCGTTTTCGTGAGGAAAGTCAGACAATTCCGACTTTTTGTCAAGGACAAAAGCTTTTCACAGAATCGTTTCGAGGATTAACGCTTTGTTATAGGCGATGGATAAAAACTTTAGCGCTTTTTTTGCAGTAGCGAAATATACTCTTTTAAAAATATTCCATCCACTCTTTTGCATAGTAATCAGACTTCTTCTGTTTGGAAATCAAATTTCCAAACGTTTGATTACTTTGAGAGTGAACATTGTCGTCTGAGAAATCTCTCCCTTACATGATTATTGGCCGCTGCAATGTTTTTGTCGCTCCTTTTGGCTTCAATTTATACTTGGTTCCATAAAATAGTTGCCGTCAAAATGCCAACAAATGCGAAAAACTTTGAAGCGCTGGTTACATGCCAGGAAAGCGACGCAAAAATTGTCGTTTTTAAACTATATTGTCTGCCACGATTCGTGTCTCGCAAAGTTATTCACTCGGGCACATCCTTGGAAACTGAAGATATTTTTCATTAAAGAAAAACTTTTATCCTGCGCCGTGAGAAAGTTTTTTCATTTGACGTCTTTACAATGTGATTCTTTGTCTGTAGCTTTGAATTAATAAATTTAACGAAAAAAAAAAATAATAATAATAATAAGCAAACGGGAATAAAAAGAAACTCGGATGAAACAAAATTAAAAAGAACTTTTCAAACATTTCTTCGTCAAGTGACTCCTTAGTATTGTGAAACTTGATGATCTCGTGTTAGTCAGGTTGACTTGCTGCAGGAGCTGATGGCAATCCAAGCGACACTATTTTCATCTGAAAAGTTAAGAAAATCGTTAAAAGATTTATCAACATTATTTGCCAACTTGAATAATAATTCCCATCAAAGAGAAAGTCTTACAAATTTTGTCAACGATTTTCCAAAAGTTTTGGATTTTGTAATTTTGTTTACATTCACTTTCGAAATTTGGAAAATCATGCGAATAAAAGGCGTTTGAAAAAAAATTTTTTTCAGTTTAATTTTAGTCATTAAAGTAATAAGTTTTCCTCTTAAATATAGTAAAATTATTACTTTTCTGTTAAAAATTCTCGAACTACCATAGAAAATAGTAAATTTTCTTAACATCTTTTTCTAAATGTACCTTCTCAACATATACTGTACAGCTCAGTAAATTTTCATTCATAAATGAAAAATTTTTAAGTGAATTTTGTATAAATAAAATATAAATATTACCTGTTCCAAACAATTTGAAATTGTTTATTTTTGAAATAAACCATCATATAAAACAATCGTTTATTTTTTTGGCTTTCTGAAGTTATGTAACCCCTTGAAAATTGTGCCTTGTTTGATGTTGTAAAAGATAGTTTGAAAACAAAAATTAAAAGAGGATTATCATTGCACGACTTGAAAACCTGAAATAATAAGTTGAAGTTAGAGAAGGAATAATCTGTTGGAACCCTCGTGGCATATCTGTCGCGCGAAGGGTACATATTCATCAGTGTCCTTTGTGTCCACAGCACGCAATGTCATGTCACATTATCAAGAGCTACTTGTCGTTGTGAACTTTCAGCGTCAGAGGACTCCCGTATCGATACGATCAGTCAATGAACATCTACCTAGTAAGCACACTATCCTCTGATAACATCAAAACTTATTTCGACATATGTCTCTTTGTTTAACGTTCAACGTTCTTACAATGCATAATGGGTTTACAAAAATTCAATATTTTTATTGAGGACAGACGCAGGCATTATTTTGCATCCACTAAATATTCACTTTGCCCCATGTAAAGGGATGCATATTTTATATTTATGATGTTGTTTTTTATTTATGATGATCTCCCAATTTTTCATCCTTTGAAGAAACTTTGTAGTGAATTTTCCGTCTTGTGCTAAAAAAGAAAGAACAAACGGGCTATATAACAACCTTAAAACAATTGTTACGAGAAAATGAAAGACATACAATCCAAAAATAAGAATTTTAATAACAAAATGTATCGTAAGAAATTTGAAATTAATTTTTAGATGAAAAGTTGAAAATTATTACTTTTAATTATTTTAGGCCAATTGAGCAAACGATATTTTAATTCATTTTCCTACTAAAACGTCACGAAACACTTGATGTGGTTGAAATGGTTGTGTATGTTCCAAGTAATTTTGGATTTTAAATATTCCAAATCCAAATAGTTAATAACATCCACTTCTGCTCTAATCCAATTCAATAAACTGTGAAAACCAAAATTAAAAATTATATGAACATTTATAATAACTCATTTTGTCTCGATCAAATCAAATATATAAAATTAAATAATAAAGAAAAATGAATTAAAATATTCAACAAATAATTTTAAATCCTCAAAATCATTATAATAAACAAATATCTAAAGTAAATAATATGAAAAGTTGGTTTGTTTACAAAAAAATATGTTAAAAATTTTATTCATCAATGAAAACAATACCAGTCAATGTTTTGAAAGTTCAAAAACCGTCCAATGTTTTTGTTTTTATAAAAACAATAGTATTTTTCTTTACGTAGGGAAAACTGGTTTTATGTTGGCAGCGTGAAGCGCTGCCAACATAAAACTAGTTGTCCCTAAGTAAAGAACAATATTTTTTCTTACGAGAAAAGAAAAATAATGTTGGCAACTTGCAGAGATGCCAACATGTTTTCGTTTTGAGTGAGGAAAAACATTATTTTCCATCATTTGACCTTACTAGTTTTTGTAAACAAACCCGTTCTTTAATCACCTCAACATATACTCCGCCAATTTAACACCTCGCTTTTCCCACCTTTTTTCTACACACCAATAATAGAGACAAACGAAGACAAAAGATAACGGAAATTTTATACATTTCATTCGCTATTTTTAAAACGTAAACAATAATAAACCCAAGTATCATTTCAAGAAAACAAAACATACGATAATATACAAACATTGTGACAGTAGAATTAGTCCAATTCGTGGACATTTTTTTGTAACGTTCTCGGAATCGGCATATCAGTTAAGGATAATGAACACGTGAACGTTACACACGAGCGAGTTGAGTTGGGCTTCGTTTCTTTGGTTTCCTAATTTTGAATGATGTTCTTGAACAAAGGGTGACCGCGGCGGCTGATTTTCTCCTCCGGTGCAGAGACGATAGACGATTTCCAAAGCCGGTAGGATATACGCGGCGTGGAAAGGAGAACCGCCGGGGGTGGGGATGGGCGCCCGACGAGAGGAGCGGGGGACGACACCTAGCGGGGCGAGTGGCTCCCTCTCGCGCATAACTCGGATCAGTTGAGCCGTATGCGGCGTCTCGGTCACGCGTCCCGTATCGTTGCGGTGCTCCAGGATCGCGGCAACTGCGATGTGCTCGCAATTATGAACGGTCAAATTCGTCGCGCAGACCATTCGAGTTCGTGCACGAAATGATGGAGATGTGACTCCATCCTGCGAATATGTGAAAGAAGGATCAAAAGCAAAAAAAAAAAAAAACATCTTGGCAACTCTTAACGAAAATATCAAAACAAAAAAACCGCCTGAGACAAGACAAAGTCAAGAAAACAACGAGCAAAAAGAAAACGGAAAACTCGAGGACGAAACAAAAAAGCAGGACAACAGATTGGCCTTTTTGTACAGATCAAAGCAATTATCGTCACCCTAAGACTGTACTTTTGACTGACTTAAGTTTAAGCCGCTCAAAGAAAACAAACAAATTGACAAATTCGAAAGGAAGAAACCAAATTACGATTTTCATCGTCGCGTCGTTCTGACGCGTCATGTTAACAATTTCGAGTTGCAAAACTTGACTGGGAAGTCGGCGGGACGAGGGATAACAAACCAACAAATAAACGAGCAAGTTTTGAATGAACAAAAAAATAATAAAAGAAGTGTCTCTGGGCGAAGAATTCGGTCGGTCTCGTGGGGAGCAACGGGGGAGGAGTGAAAAGTGAAGTGACAAGTGTGGAAACTACTTCAGGTAGTCCAACGAAATACCATCGAGTGCGTTAGTGATGCCGACTTTTTGATCGTCAAAACACACGACCGGTTGACGGCGAAGAGGCTGACCAATAATAATAACGCTCTTGGTTTGGTGCGCATCGGTTTTAAATTGCGGCCTGCAACCAAACTGCCTCGGCGTCGTCCGCTTTAACTGAATTTTTGCAAGGTACACTCTTGCACAGGCGACTTTTCAAAGTGACGAAAAAAGAACGAGAAAAAAAGAAAGAAACAAAAGAAAAACAAAAATAATCGTTGACGCGTGCGTCACACAGCCAAAGCTGTAATACAAATAATAAATTGCAAAAGAGAAAGGGATCTGCAGGTCTCCTTCCTGTCAAAAGGAAACAAGAGAAGTCGGAACGGGTCTCAAGGTCGAGCGAGCGAGTAACGACCGCTCGCAGCTGGGAAGCTATCTCGGTCGCATCAATCGCCCGAACCTGCCGAGATTCCTGCGAAACAAAAGTATCGCCCTGAAAAATTATTTTACTCAATTATTCCAATTGCAACTCAACGAGTCGAAACGTAATCCATAAGCAGTTACAAGAACCATATAAAAAGGCTCATTATTTGGGGTCTCAATAATCAAGTGAACTAACTCCATAGGATTTCCATAGACTCCAGTTCATTACAATACTGAATTCTCCATTGACTGATAAAAATTGCAAAAAAACGAAGCAACAACGATTTTACGGGTTTATGCCAAACCAAACGATGTGCGATGCCAAATTTTTGCAACGGGGTACATTAGCATACCGAGAAGGACCCTCCGACGTCTGAAATAATATTGGAAAAGGATAATCGAATCCTGAGAGTGGTAATACTGAGGAGACTGGATTGAAATTTTGACAAAGGAACGTTGAAAGATAACGTCGTCAGAGGATGACTGTTGCGAGCAACATCGTGGTCGAGTGGCTGCGCTCGCTACACTTGGGCCAGTACTCCGAGTCGTTCATCGATAACGGGTACGACGACCTTGAGATTTGCAAGCAGATTGGCGACCCTGATCTCGATGCCATCGGCGTGTTCAATCAGACTCACCGGGCGCGCTTGCTCCAGTCGGTGAAAACTTTGCGCGAGGAAGGCGCCGCGAGTGTCTATTTTACACTCGAGGACGCGAGCGACTGCTTTTGCGACAATGTCAGCTCCAAGTCCTCCAGAACCTCCTCGGAGAAACCGGTCAGCGAGAAGGACGCCCAGAGGGTCTCGCCCACGGCGAGCTCGTCCAGTGGCGGACCGGAACTCACCAAATTTGTCGACGAGTATGAGGAGGGCAAGGCGGAACTTGTAAGGATCCCTAGGATGCAACTTCGTACCCTGCTTCAGGAGGAACTCAGACATGACGGAATCAGACTTGCATGCCAACCATACACTACACCGGTAACAAGTTTTCTGAGGACGTTTATACGAAAATTAATGATAGTAATTTGATTATAGCACTGTACAAACGAGTGTTTTATTTTGAAACGCTTTGTCGCAATTTTGAAACATTTTATGGTGTTTCACAATTTTAACCTATACTTTTAACATAGTGAAACATCAATTAGTGTCTCAAATTGAAACACCTATTTTTGCAGTGAATATATATAAAATATTTATGTTATGTTATATCATAAAATGATTAAACAATTATTCTTGTTGTTATATTGGAAAAATCATTTTGATGGCCTGAATTTTTTTATATAAATTGGAGATAGGAAAAAAATAACATGAAAGTGTTAATGTTTTTCAGTGACGGACATTTATCAAGCAAATGTAAAACTCCGCTTGGGAAGTATATCGCGAACAGTATCGTCACGTCTAAGCGGCAATTCGGCCTGCGGCATTGATTATATATGTGGGCTCGATAAATCACGTGGACTGACCCAGAATAGCAAATTTATGTGAAACACGAGTTAGCAAAGAATCCGCAATTTTTCAGCGCCAACCACGTCAGGAGCCTTTTATCAAACGCCACAAATTAACGGAATCGCCGATTTCCACCTCGCATACCAAAAGGCTTCGTGTGTTTCACAGCGGCCCGGCCTTTTTCGGGATTAGACTCTTTGATTTATGATTTCGCCGAGTCGATCGTTCGCTCGGAGTTACGACACTGCCACCGGTTTGATTCATTTCAAAGCCAATGACCGAGCAACTTATTTTTTGTTTTTTTTTCCTTCTGATTTTTATCAATGATGGCACCCACGACTCTCATCTTCACGCAATTCTGATCTAGTTAAAAAAGAAAATTCAGCAAAACAAAATCGTTGAATGTTGAATCAAAAGTTCAGAATATCAAATCAAATTATTTGGAAACAAAAACTTTGAACCAAAAAATAATATTTGTAGTTTGATTTTTGTTTGAACAATTTGGAACGAAAAATCGTATGAAAGTTAAATTTTTATTGGTAAAAACAATTAGCGCAGTACAAGAATGTAAAAACAGAAAACAAACGGTATTCTGAAATTCAAAAAAAGTACAGTTTGCAACCTCGATTTTGATCTTCTTTTGCCAATTAGAAAGTTCGAGTTGAGTATTGAGATTCAAATCGCAGAAAACAAACGTCAATTCTAATCAGTCGCTGCTTTCTTTTCCGATGGAAAGACTTTTTACAGTGATCTTCAAGTTTTATGATCTCAACACTTTCTAAATATTGAAGATTGATCGTCGATTTATCATGCCATTTGATTTCGTTTCAATCAAACTCGGAACAAAAGTTTGGTGAAACGCTGATTTCGAAGCGAAACTGTGGCATTCGAATCGTACTTTTATATCTGTTCTTTCAATTTGTTTGTCTTCATGATGGAGAATAATTGAACCCAAAAAGGAAAACGTCCGTGAGCCAGAGTTTGCTAAAGACAATATTGATTTACGCATCGGTCAGTGGCAGTCGAACGAACTACTTAACCGTATGAGTTATGACGATCCATTAATCTCTTTGATTCGCGCAAAGACACGCTTTGCATCCCGAAACGAGAGTTTTCTAGTCGACGATCGATCATTCGTTATCTTAATGACACATGCTCGAGTACAAAAATTGAGTACTAATGTGAGAGCTGATTTTCAATCTCTCAACACACTATTCTGACAATGTCAAACCCCTTTTACGACGAGAAAACAATTTGCAACATTTCATACTTCAATAAAGATTTGTCAATTGCAATTAAATCTCGAACCGCTTCGTTAAAACACAATCGCTTTGCAATTTCAAAACGTTGTTTACGGGACAATATTTATTCTTGAAATTTGAAGATTGAAATTCGTTGCGTGTTGTTGAGGCCGATATTTCTATAAATTTGTAAGCTTCATTGTGTGCAAATCAAATTCCCACACACGTTTCGTCGACACATTCTCGGAATTCATCTCGCTGTGCAATCTAAACCATCTCATTTTTTTGTTATCCCGTGGGACTCGAATTAACACGTCAAACATGGTTTACAATTTGTCAAACAAAATCACTTTTAATCGTGCACAATTACGTGCAATCGCAAACGTTATCTATACTCGGTCGGGGAGAGGGAGACACATATAATAAGATTATGAGCGGTCACATGAGATTATGCAAATTTCATTAATCATGCATGACCGCAGAAGATATTTGTCAAATCTATCGAAGCATTACTAACATCGGACTGTGTTTAGTTGTCATGTGCTGAAATATAATCGTCAATCATAATTTAGCTATCAATCATTAAACCATGTTTTACAACACAAAAATTAACTAAATCATTCAGTTTAGTTATAATTAGAATAATTAAATCATTAAACAAATTTGTACGTATTTTGAGGGATGCTTGAACGAAATTTCAATACAGTCATCCGCACGGACGAAAATATATTTTTAAATTATAAACGAAAAATATTTTTAAATATGTATTTTTTAAGTAAAAACTCATATATGATATGATTTTTATACCCTCACGAATGAACATATATCCGCCGAAATATATTCTAATTTTTATTATACTTATTACCGCTTTTTATACATTTTTATATACAAAATATATATTATATATTTTACATTTTATAAATTTATACCACACGGACGAAAATATATTTCTAAAATATGAACAAAATATATTTTTCATGTAGAAAATATATTTCGGCAGTATAATATTTAATTTATATTTTTTTACGAATTCCATTATATATAAATTTATAAAATATACAATAGAATATATTTTGGCGGATATATTTTCATCCGTGAGGACGAATTATCAAACAACTTTTTTTTCATATCCATTTTTTACATATCCAACCAATCAATTCACCGAATACAAAAATTGTTGCATTATTTATAAAGAATTCAAACATTTGTGGTGCTCAAAAAATGAAAAAGAAAACGTCTGTTTTTAATCCAAGTCTTTCTAATTTTTTAATTTTTCCAGTGTGATAAAAAATGTAAAAGAAAGTTGAAAGTGGAATTAAAAAGACCGTAATGTTAGTTAAAACAAAAGGGTTAAGGTTGAATTGAAATTTTACAACTGGAAAAAAAAATGTCACATGAATTGTTTGTATGGAAAAGCTGATAAGAGGACTGAGAACTCGAGCACTAGGTAGTTTCGTTGGATTTGCGAGGACGCTCTTGAAAGCGAGTTTTAACGCGAGAAAACGTGAAGTAGTAAACGCTCCCATCGGGCGTACATGCGTGCACACTCCGGCTCGTATTCCTGTTCAACTGGTTTGCCGTGCTTTACGGCTTTACTCTCGATTTCGAGTAGTCCGTAATCGACGAGTCACTCCGCGACGTTAACAGCACCGGAATAATCGACATACTTGCGCGCGCGACTCGTCGATTTTTTTTGTTCCTCCAAGCTCTTTCGTTTAAATATTCAAATCCCGCGACATAATTTAAGTCCCCCTCGTGAAAACATTTTTTCCCGAACAATAACCAATTAACGACAGAGCGCGTTCTATTTTATGCGTTCATTATATTTCCATTCCATGAATCAACATCTTATTTTTGAAAATGAACTTGAATAAAATGTTACGCCAAACTGAAAGTCAATTTTGCCATCTGCGAGGGAATATACAAAACAAATTAAAAACAAAGTTTCATTTTCGCGAGATGAAATGGCAGCGCATTATGTGTCGGTGAGAATTGGAAACGACTCGGAACAAGCGGCTAATGGTTTTCGAACGAAATAATTTGTTCGCACCGAACTTCTGGCCGTGTAATAAACACATTCGATAAATTAAATAATGCCGGGACAATAAGCCTCCGGGTAGGAGGTCCTTTTGCCCTGCGAGCCGTTGAATTACACGCGCTTCGGACTTTCGCTCGTATTATGATAAAGTACTGCGGGTGATATCGCTTGAAATTACAAATGCAAATTACGCCTTCAGCATAACTTTCGGCTCAAACTAAACATAAACGCATCTCCCAAATTCTGCCGTACAAATTTCGCTCGTTCAAAATGTTAGCACATTTCGACGGCTTCATCTTTATTGTTAAATTTTGCAATCAAATTAGCCCGGCTTCGAATGAACGAAATCTCTTGCGATAAAACATACTCGAGAGTTGGCAAAAGGCTCGCGTATGTTTACGATGAAAGGTTCAATGTCATAAAAAGCCGCGGATAAATTGCAAATTTGTTTCCAACCTTTTTTGATGTTCGATTTTTGTTCTTGTTTTTGTGCTTTCGACGTATACCTTTTTGATTTCTTTTTCTGAACTGCGATTTAAGGTAGAGTTCGATTTAATCAGAGAATTCCAAAAATAAATCGCGCTCGGAGCACGCATTTGTGTACAGAATAAAACGAGCTGCGTAAGTCGGTGACCTTGAGTCACGCACATTCAACTCGTCCGTGCAAAAGGCCAAAAAAAAACAAAAGTCGAGCCGGCGTGGAATAAGAATAAGATGACAGCGAGAATGATGATGACGAAAAAGAAAGAAAGCAGGACGCGAAATCGACGATTATACGGCCGGTATTGAAGACACCCTTTATCTCTCGCGGTCTGATTTATTTGCGCTTTTCTGCTGTCAGACGCGCATGTTCAGCATCACGATTTACGGCTCCTTACGCGAATCATTATTTATCCTTAATGCCGCATTTTATATTCATCAATACGTCTAAACGTAATTATTAACTTACGAAAACAAATTCATTTATTCATCATTATTTATCATCTGGTGGGACACCTTAATCATATGCTTCCTCCAAGTACGTTCATATTTTGTAATGAGTTGATTTCGGTCGTGTCATCGAAAAGACACGAAAAATATTGTCCTCTCGAAATACGTTAAAGTGCAATTAAAAAATTTCCATTTCAAATTGAGACCGGCAGATGACGCGGTTGATACGTATCCATTTTGGGGATGGACATTTTAATTGATTGATAATTCGGCGCGCCGGGGATATAAAATTTGGAACGAAGAAAAAAAATTGCTCAAGATGAACCTCCAGGAATGTGCACTTATGAAGAGAATCATAGCGAAGTTGTAGGCACGACGCAAACTACACATTAAAACAAAAGATTTACATATTGAGTGTGCATCGTGAATGCATAATGACGGCCGTGTGTCGATGCACACGTACTTGTTTTTTGCCGGGAATATAACCGACGCGGAATTGAAAAGTGCAATTTGATCAAAAACAATGCTATCAGCGAGACGCAAAAATGTGTAACGCAAAAAAATATGGATATTTATAAAAGTCCTGACAACACACCGATGATAATTCCAGGCGTAATAATCGCGGTATCGTTTCCTGTGCTGCCGCAACAAAACAGCGATTAGTGCATACGTGCCGTTCATTCATGGGTACATTATATAATGCGAAATGTTTAACAACAATTGCAACGGTCGGGAGCGGCGCGATAACCTACGGCCTTGTACGCTCAGCTACGATTATGTACTATTAGAAGTCCGTTTTGTACCTCAGAAGAATATTTTCTTAAAGAAAAATGAATCTTCGAGCCGCCTACCAATTCAATTTTTTCTGTTTACAAAATAAATTATACGAGGAATCGGATTTGGCTGAACAATTCTACATACTTGTGAGAGAACATTTATATCGCAGCGCAATCTACTGGAATGAATTTGTAAATATTTAAATTGGACAGTGCCACCTATCGATTACAATTTGAGTCATCCGTAACCGAAAAGAGTTCATTTATATAGAAATTGGTATTTACTTGTGAGAGCACTCAGCTACAGCGCCTCCTATCAATCGAAAATTGAAATATTCTTATTAATTCATCCAAGAGAAAGAATTTGGAAGGAAAATTTGTCCACATGTGAGAGAATGCTCCCGCAGCGCCACCTGCTGGTGAAATTATGAGTTTGTCAAAATTTTGTTGTAATTCATGGATAATTAACAAGACAGATGGAGATTATGATTGTACAAACAGCGCAATTAGAAATATTAACATGAATATATAAGTACAGGTTATAATAAATGAATTACGATTGAACATTTTATCAAACACGATAAAATCCTATTACACACGGCTGCTGTTAAATCTGCATTCGCAGGAGCATCACGCTGATTATTGTAGATGAAGTATGATGATATGTTATCACATGCTCATCGAGGAATTTCACTTTCCGTTGAATACTTCTCGCTCTTAAGCGCGTACACACATTACGCTTGCGCAGTCCGACATGCCATGCAATTATGCAAGATTAAAATCAATGCGATCGTTTTTTGCGGTTTGACAATTGAGCGTAAAGAGTGTGGCAGATAAATGCATTTCGACGTAAAAAGTCGTCAGACGTGAAGCGCGAGGGGCGAGACGAGCTGGAAGAGGAGAGAGAGAGAGAGAGAGAACGAGCGCGACTAATTGCGGAGTTAAGTCGCATTCAAGGATGTCGGACGAACCGGTGACTGTCGTGCGAATTAAACAATCGCGTTATTGTCACGATGGAACGAGAGCTCGCGTGGGCGTTAACTTTTTATCCAATTCGACGGCCTCGGATTTATACACTCGGCGCGATTTTATCGCGCATTAACAAGCTTCCAGTTTGATGAACGTTTGACCTGATTTTTCTCATTGATTATGATGCTCGCTGCAAATCCGTCCTGCTTTTCGACGCTCAATAACCGCTTTATTATCGGACGGACTCTGCTTACAAACACCAATTCACTGCAACATTTTATAAATCTAAAAAATATCCTGATTTGTCAACACCATTATACATTTTTGTGAACTTTTTTTTTAGTTTTAGAAATAATTTCTCGAAAATGCATTTCGAATATACTGTGAGCGATGATCACAATGATTGTTTCAGAATTGATTAATAAATTCATTATGTTAGACGTAATAAAAAAAATAATTAATCAAATTGTTGCAACTTTCATGCGACTTTTCTTAATATGAATATTGCAATTTGAAAAATGATGAACTCATTCATTTAATTTCAGAATTAAAATATCAGAATTCGCTAATTACAATTTTGTATAAATACGACAGCAAAATTCGTGTGATGGAGAAAAATGATATGTTTTTTTTTCAGTTTTATGCTGAGAGCATTGCTAATTTTAATTGGTAGATTTTCATACATATTATGAAATGTGTCCAAAATGTATCCACGCCAATCAGTTAATGATAAATCTTTTTATCCGTTCATTAGTTTTATTACTTTTTCAGTTCGACGATTTGACGTGTCATTTGAATATTTATTTTCTGAAGAACAAATTGTGGATCAATATTTCAAATGGAGAAAATAAGAAAAATTCACACGTTGTGGCTTCGCATCAGTGATGGAAAGTCGTTCGCCGTTACAGATCTGAAAACTGGATTGTACGTTCGGTTAAAACGTGTGTACTAGTGTATTAAAATTGACCTTTTTCAAACAATTTTTTTTGTCATTAAAGAAAATGGCTCTTTGGAATCATCTTTTTTGAATCAGTGTTTTCAATTAATATTGACAAACAAAATAGAAAAAAAAAAAAACTAAGAATTCCGCCGTTTGCCAATCTCATTCCACATCAAATATGGAATTCAAATCTAAAACTTATTTTAAAATTGAATAATTTCAGATTCTCACAGCGAGACATATAAATGCGTACTTGAGATATTCAAGATAT